>MU186887.1:9886-24728 GCA_016904865.1 Pissodes strobi
AAATTTCGGATATCAATTCGATAATTTTGAAAAGTTGTACATTTCTCCAGAATCTTCAATTTTCCGGCCTCGTGTAATGTCCAGAAATTGCAAAAATCGAGCACCTTTTTCACTCTAATTCTAAAAATAGTAATTTTTCTCGAAAATATAGAAAACTTATCTTGTCTATAAGAAATTTTACGTAGATTTTGAATACTAATTCGATAATCTGGAGACATTGTGCATTTTTACGGAATCTTGAATTTTCCAGCCTCGTGCATTTTTCAAAAATTGGCAAAAATCGAGCACTTTTTCACTCTGATTTTGAAAATACTAATGTTCCTCAAACATATTGGAAATTTACCTTATCTATACGAAATTTTACGTAAACTGTACATTTCTCAGGAATCTTTCATTTTCCGGCCTCGTGCAGTGTCCAGAAATTGCAAAAATCGAGCACCTTTTTTCACTCTAATTCTAAAAATAGTAATTTTTCTCGAAAATATAGAAAATGTATCTTGTCTATAGGAAATTTTACATGCATAGATTTTGAATACCAATTCATAAATTTTTAGAAATTGCGAATTTTTCCGGAATCATGAATTTTTCGACCCTATGCATTTAGACATTGACATAAATCGACCACTTCCTTCAATCTAATAATTTTAAAAATACTAATTTTCCTCGAACGCATGGGAAACTTACCTTAGTTATAGGAAATTTAACGTAGAATGCGGATACCAATTTGATAATTTTCAGAAATTGCGCATTTTTCCGAAATTTTCAATTTTTAGCCCGATGCATGGTTTACAAGTTGACAATTTAATTTTAAAAATACTAATTTTTTTTGGAAATATGGGAATTTTACCGTATCTATAGGAAATTGTACGCAGATTTCAGATACCAGTTCAATAATTTTGAAAAATTGCGAATTTTGGTATTATGAAGTTATGAATTTTTCGACCCAATGCATTGCTCAGAAATTGTCATAATTCGGCCACTTTCCTCAGTCTTATCTTAAAAATACTAATTTTCTTCGAACGTATGGGAAACTTGCCTTATCTATGTAGAGGAAATTTATCGTAGATATTGGATATCAATTCGTTAATTTTGGACATTGCAAATTTTTCCGAAATTTTCAAATTTTTGCAAAAAACTAGATACCAAATTTTAATATGCTAAATGGAAAAATAATATCGACAACATTATTGCCAAACTTTTATTAAAATCCCCCGTTAGGACAATGTTTGCATTTAGATCAACCTGCTGTACAGCAGCCTCCATATGTTGCAAAAAGGTGTCAAAGCATCCCATAGGTCTCCTATGGGATACTAAAAACATACAAATTACGAGACTTTATCAGAATACAGCACAATTCTATACATCTTTCAACATTTTTTGTTATCACAGGTATAAAAATTAAAATGTTTGTTAAGTAGTATCAATGAGCCACCCCCTATGCTATTTATAACATACTGAATATTCAAACTAAAATTGTTAATTTTTTCGTTTTTTAACCAATGCTCAGTTAGAGAAGCTATTGTAATATTCTTGTCAGCCAAAAAGGCTTCTAACTCACTTACACTATTCGTTACAGATTTAAAATTACAATGAAAAATACTCATACTTTGCTGTGAATTACCTTCTTTCAGGGGTACCCGCTCTGATACATTTACTTCTTCAGAGAGCGTTATTGCACATTCCGAAAATGGTTGAATTTAATTCCCTCAGGCCACAGCTCTGCATTCATAATTTGCTTGGTTTTCTCCACAGGAGCATCCAGCAGCTTAAAGGATCTAATGTACTTTGATTTTGTCACCATTTTTTCACATGTGTAACCCTTGTCCTCCAAAAACTTAAGTACGTCTTTTGCCTCTGTTTTTGGGGATAGACCTGATACAAATATCCATTGTATTCTTTGTGCAACCTGGAGACTTTCCTTGTTTTGTTTTCTTCCAAGATCCAGATCTAGGTATTGATAATCTAATATATGAGGTTTGTCGAGTATTATAACCCGTATCCTGCTCCACACTTAATTAATTTTTATGCTTTTTAAAAATTGGCAGACTGTTTCCAAAATGAAAATACAGCACAAAGTAAGTATTTTGTGTTCAACAAATAAGAAACGACAAGACTCACGAAAACTAACCTTAAATAAGCATCTGATAGCCCGCTTTTGTAAAATAAAAACCTTATTAAAGATATATTGGGAACATGATCCCCAAAAGCAAACACCATATCGGAGATAGGCCTCAATTAATGAAAAGTATGAAGTTCTGGCCACTGAGCCATTTAGGGCATTCGCAATCACCCGAAGAGCATAACAGCCTGAAGAAATTTTGTTGCATAATAAGTTTATATGATTCTCGAATTTTAACCCAGGATCAATGTACAGACCAAGGAATTTACTAAGGTCAGAAGGCGTCACAACATCATCGCTCAAATAAACATCATTTAAAACACATTTAAATTTTAAGATATTGGTCTTAGCGATGATATTGAAGCAAAGCTCATTAGCATCACACCACATTTTTACCACACACAAGTCAGACTGGATATTTGCCTCAAGTTGTTGCGAGTTTTTATTATGCCACAAAATGGTGGAATCATCAGCAAAGATGGTGAAATGACCATTTATTGAAAGATGAGGCAAATCATTCACATAGATTAGGAATAAGAGAGGTCCCAGTACTGAACCTTGAGGGACAGCTATTATGGATTGCATTTCATTGGAGTTTTGGCCTTGAAAAGTCACAGTCTGCACTACTCCCATCGAATATGAACGAAACCACTCCCAAACCAGCCCCCTAAAACCATAAGCTTCCAACTTCCTTAGCAGTATTCTGTGGCTGACACAGTCAAAGGCTTTTGACAAGCCACAGAGCACCGCAGCTGCACAATCACCATTGTTTAGTCCTAAATAAAACCTTTCTAAAAAATTAAAAATGGAATCAGTAGTGCTTTTGGATGCCTGAAAGCCAAATTGTTGTACACTAATAAGGTTGTGCAAGTTTAAAAATTTAACAACCCTATTCTTGACTAGTTTCTCCACTACCTTTGATAATGTAGGTAACATGGATATTGGCCCAAAGTTTGACGGATTATTTGCATCTCCACACTTGAATAAAGGGACAATAAAGGCTTTCCTTAAGCAAGACGGGAACATTCCTGTTGAAAAAGAGATATTAATAGCCTCTGCCAACACACTCAAAGCTGTCTCTGGCAAAGCCAGCAACACCCTGACCGATATTTCATCATCAGAAGAATTTTTTTTGGAAATTTGCTGTAAAACTTCTTGAATTTCCAAGACTGAAGCTGGGGCAAAAAAGAATGCATCCGGAACAGACAAGTGACTCAAATATTCATGAAAATCCACAACATCGCCACAAGTATTAAAAGGCAAGTTACTTACTATATTGCAGTAAAAACTATTCATCTGACAAGCATTCTTCTCTCACGTGTGCTTGTCCCTTTCTCAGAAGGCGTTGGCTTCCTTGTTGCCACCTCTTCTGGCTTTTTCCCCAAAATCCGGTCTTGTATTGACTTTGTACTTTTCCCTTCACGACTTTCGGTTTCCTCTCCACTTGTCTCTCAAGAAAGTTGACTTTTTCTTTGAGAAAAACGATTTTCCTTTCTAGTTCCACATACTTCTGCTGAATATGCTGGATACGAGAACGTAGTTCATCGACTTTTGGGGTTAGGAACACGATCTCCATTTGTTTATGCACACAAACTGCTTATTTTGCCTTCGCAGCCTGTGCCACTATGGGAAAGTTTCCTTATCTATAGGAAATTTGCCGTAGCTTTCGAATATCAATTCGACAATTTTGAGAAATTTAACATTTTTCCGGAGTTTTGAATTTTCTGGTCCGATGCATTGTACCTACAGCAATTATCAAAAATCGAACCTATTTTTTCACTATAATTTTAGAAATACTAATCAATTTTCTGGTTATATTGTGGATAATCATTAGCTTAGGGTATTAAACTTGTTTCTTTATCTGCTTTTACGAATATCGCCATCTCTGGCTATTACTATAAAAACTCATATTTAACCTTCCAGGTCTCTGGACAAATATTCTTAAAAATATCCAATGACATATCATTACTAGCAACTATTATCGTTGGACTATGAACTCTGAGGGCATGGGTTCGATGTTCACAAGACTCCAAGACTTTTGACAATATGCAGAATGGGCCTTAGATTTTCCTACAAAAATTTACATGGGGATTGCACGAAATTGCGGCAGTATACAGATTGCTTATCTACTACCACCGTTGTCATTTATTCAACCCAATTGATCAGCAATATTTTTTGCCCTTAAAATTAACATTAATTTTATAAAGACGCTCATTAAATGGACCAATAATATAGTCATTTATGGGCGAGCCTCAATTATTTGCTTTTCCCACGATTTTACGATTTCTTATAGCAAATCGCCTTTGGCATTAGGGCACTACATAATACATAGAACAGGTCGGAGTAGTTTAATATTTATTGAAACCACCGGGCAGGGCGTAATAACAATTATTGAAATCATTAGTAGGTCCAGGTATTTTACCCGCAATTAAATTCAAGAAAATCTATGCAGTTTTATTTTGGCGTTGCGTTACCGCTCCGCTAAACGGCCGAATTAATAAGGTATTTAAAAGATCGGTCGAGGGGACGTCTAGAAAGTGTCAAGTGTTTATTATTTGTGCCCCGACGGAATGCCGAAAGCATTCTTCGGGTGCCGCGCCGCGTCCGTCGGCCGAAAAATTCGACCCGGGGCGGCGTAAGTGGCCCAAACTCGCGATACGTTTTAATAATCCCCGGGATTAAATTGAAACGTTTTTTTTAATCTCGATTCGATTTTAGAGCTCTCTCTTTCCTTCTCTCTGTCGTCGGACGTTGACTGGTGTGTGACGTCGATCCGTCATACAGTCGATACATGCAGTAAATTGATGGAGATAGTTACAACGACCTTAATAGAACCATTGTATAAGGAAAAAGGAATGTTAGAGTACCTAAAATTACTAAATTTGCCTTAAATAGTACAGCAACTGCAGGAACTTAAAGTACTTTTTTATGACGGAAAATTAGAGCAACATTTTATTATAGAGCCGTTATAAAATAGGATAAGCTTATAAGTATCCATAAGCTCTTTGGCTGCATGAAAGTGAAATTTTCGTCTCGCAAGAGAGATAAAGTATATGGCTCTCTTTCTGTTAGGTTTTTAATCTCAGTGGAATAATTAGACCAAGATAGTATTTAAATTTGTTCTTTTTATTGTACGATCAATCATTTGTTTCGAGTAGGTACAATTGTTGTACAAAATCATTATTTGGATTAATTAAAGCAAAATGAAAGTCTTGCGCTTCCAGACTATAACTAAAAAAAACAAAACAAATATTTTGTTAACTTTGCAAAGCTCTTTCTCCTTTAATATTTAACCTTAATCAATATCAACTCTGATTGTTACCTGACTAATTCAAAGTTCAAACTCTCTTTCTTTATAATTAATAATGCACTACTGGAGTTATTAAAATAACGGCACTAGTATTAACAACATTATTTAATGAATAACTTTCAGAAGTGTTTTTTGTTACAGAACCGAGAAAAAAAATCATCTGGTTTATTCCGTACTATGGACTATCAAAAGCTGTCAAAAAAAAATACATGACCCTAACCTTAAAAAAGAAAAGTTCCTAATGAAATAAAAAAACCCTAAATAAAAGAAATAATTCCTCCTAAACTTTGAAGGCCACAATAAAATAATTTTATTGTTATCTCTTACTTAATAAAATTATTTTACTATTACTAAAAACAGAGCAAATATAAAACGCAGTGACAATACAAATTTAAAAGAAAAAACACCACTACTGTTTTAAAACAACAATCCCAAACCTTTTCTAAATTTATCAAATTTTACTCTGGCTAATGGCTTAGTAAATATAGCTGCCAATAATTGGTCTTCACTTTTGATGTGAATAATATTTATTATGCCATTATCTAATTTTTCTTTAACAAAATGGAACTTTACGTCAACATGTTTCAATCTTCTATTATTTTCTGGATTATTTGCGACCTTGATAGTGGATTGATTATCCTCATGGATAACAATTGGCTTATTTAAATCAAATAACTGAAAATCATTAATTATTTTTCTTAACCAGCAAACTTCGCTGACTGCTAAAGTTAATGCCGCATATTCAACCTCCGTCGAAGAAATTGAAACACATTGCTGTTTTTTACTAGTCCAAGATATAAGATATGGTACAATTCATTAACTTAAACACATATCCAGTTGTTGATTTCCTATCAATTACATCCCCTCCCCAGTCGGAGTCCACAAAACCACAAATAATTTCAGCATCAACGTCTGATTTAAACAACAACTTTATAGCAGTAGAACCCTTAACATACCTAAGGACTCTTTTCAATGCTGATAATCTGTCTACACAGTTTTTGCAATTCAACATCATTTTCATTACTTTTAAAATCAAAATCAGTATATACATCCAATGGTGTATGCACGGGATTACAGTCCTGCATACCAAATCTCCGCAAAACCCTTTTTAAATATTTTTCCTGGCATAATTCAGTATACCCTTCTTTTGAATTTTGTTTTACATCAATTCCTAAATAATCAGAGACTATGCCAAGATCTTTCATATGAAAATTATTGCAAAATGTATGTTAATTTTTCTATTTGGTTCAAATCGGTTCCCAAAATATGCAATGATCATTCTCGGTTCTAAGAAAATCCTGATTTTTCATTAATAAATCAAATTTTGTATTCGAACACTTGAGGCTTTTCTTAAGACCGTAAATTATCTATTTAATTTAGAAACATTATTGCTATTATTTATACTATTGCCAGGCAAACTCATTTATCTCTCCATACAAAAAGGCACTTCTTACATCCATCTGAAAAATAGGCTTACTTAGTTTGTTTGCAATAACAATTAAAATTCTAAAAGTTTGTTAGTTTAGGTACAGGAGCATAAATATCATACAAATCTTCAATGTCCTGTTGAAAGCCACGAGCAACAAGTCTTGCTTTATATTCATTCCCGTTTTTCACTTTGAAAACCCATTTACTGTCAATTACCTTTTTTCCCGTCGGCCACGGCACTTCACACCAAGTACCATTTTCTTTCAACACACTGAGTTTCTTCTTAATAGCGTCCTTCCATTTTGTACCATTCTTTCCCGACACTGCCTCGTCATAAGTCACTGGTTCTTCATTTTCTGAGTAGAAACATATATTTGCTGAATCTACATTCACCTCAAAGTCTTTCAACCATGTTGGTCTCTTGATGCTTCTTTTTCCAGGTCTTATCGTCACATTTTCTTCTTCAGAGGTCTCAGTCTCGTATTCTGGCTCATCAATATTTTCTTCAACATCTTCGTAATTATCGGTTTCATAAATAGGTTCCTCATTAAGTTCAGACATGTCCAGATAAATATTATCTACTTCATTAATATTTATGGTAGGCTCTTCGTCTTCACTTTCATTTTCATTTTCCAGACAAATAGTCTCTTTATCTTCCTTCTTTTCAGTTTTATTTTAATTTTTTGGAATAAAAATTACGTCCCTGTGGATTTCGACTGTCCTTTTGTGTGGAAAAAATACTCTAAAGCCTTTTACTTCTTCTGAATAGCCCACAAAGATACCCATTTCATTTTTAGCATCCAATTTCAGTCGTTTAACTTTGGCTCCACCAAATCGTTGAAAAATTTTCATATCGCATTCCTTTTTAAACCATACTTGAAAAGGTGTTTTGTGCTTTTGAGGACTACTTCCAACTCTATTTAATGTAAACACAACTGCATTGGCTGCTTCTGCCCAAAAAGCTTTTTCTAAGCCTGAGTAATGTTCTCACAGATTCTACTATTGTTCTATTATCTCTTTCTATACGCCCATTTTGTTCTGGAGTATAGGCGCAGGTTCTTTGATGACATATTCCTTTTTCTTCACATATCTTTGTTATTTTTTTATTAACAAATTCTAACCCATTATCAGTTCTAATTATCTTAATTTTCTTTCCAGTTATATTTTCTGCCATGTTAATGAAAATTTTGATTTTGCTTTCTACTTCAGATTTATTTTTTAGGAAGTAAATGTATCTATAACCAGAATGATCATCCTTTAACAACAAAAAATACTTTGCACCACCAAGCGATGGTGCTTCGAATGGTCCGCATAGATCACCATGGACCAAATCACATGGACTCTATGCCCTTGATTTGCTAATTGGAAATGAGAGTTTATGCTGTTTACCAGCAAGACATTGGACATAAAATGACTTTTGTTTAACTTTGAATGCAATATTGTTTCTTTTTAATACTTTTTCAACTTGATCAAAAAGAATATGACATCATTTTTCATGCCATTCTTCCAAACTTAGCCCAACATTACATTGCAAAGGCTGATTTTCGATATTTTGAAATATCATTTTAAATAACTTTCCCTGTCTTTCAGCTATTGCTCGTACTTTGCCATTTTTGTCCAATAATTCACATATTTCTTTATCGGAATGCATTTCAAGATCTTTATCTAAAGCAGTGCTCAATGAAAATAAATTTATAGCCAAATCAGGTACTAAAAGCACATTTTTCAAATCAGTTCTTACCCATGTATTCCATGCTTCCACCTGCACTGTGACAATTCCTTTCACTTGAACTAATGTCCCATTGCCCACACGAACTTGTCTTTCAACAGGCTCTCGTTTTATTGACAAAAATAGGTTTTTGTCAAAACACATGTGCTCTGAGGCACTGCTGTCCATCCACCAATTGCTGGAATTCTCTTGATGGCTTACCATTGCCATCACCTCATAACAGTTCAAAATTACACTTGAATCACTAACTAAAGCTTGATCGCTAGAGCTTCTTTCATTCTTCCTTCCAACTGTCTCCTTCTCTCGATCCTTCTTCTTTTTATACCAGCAATCTTGAACTAAATGTCCAGTTTTCTTGCAGTCATTGCAGTGTTTTTTCCCTAGTTCAGGGCAATTTTTCATTATATGGCCTGTTTTTTCGCACTTATAACAGTTTACACCAGCTTTCGCTGTAAATCTTCCCTTTACTGCAAGGGCCATTGTGTCTTTTGAGATTTTGTTTCTATTTTCTTCTACCATTAGTCTTGACATCAAGTCTGTCAATGTTTGCTTATGTGGAGGGGTGGATTCCCATGCAGAAACAAAATGCTTCATATTCTCCGGTAAAGACATTAAGACTTTTGTGATCACTGATTTCTTCACCCATGAATTTTAAGTTGGCTTTTATTTCTTCTAACTTTGACACAAATTCTGCAGCATTTCCTTCTTTATATTCTAACAAGAAGAATCTTTAAGTTAACAAGTGTACACTTATTTGAGACTGGTGTTCATAAATATTTTTTAATTTAATCCACATTTCTACAGAAGTTCTACATGTTAAAATGTGTGTTAAGATTTTCTCCTCTAACCTCAAAACAATTATTTCTTGGGCTCTGAGGTCCATCCTTTCCCAGGCACTTGCATCACCCTCAGGCCTGGGATTTGTACCATCAACGACCTCAAAATAACCGTTGGATTTTAACATGATTTCTACTTGAAATTTCCATAAGGTTCAATTTTCTCCATTGAATTTTGCAATCGTATTTACTCCAGCCTGGTCCGACATTTCGTCCCCTTTTTATTACTTAGCCGACTGTTGTATTTTCACTTGTTGACAACCGGGTTTTCGCGTCCGTACTGTTTTGCACACCAACAACGCGACTAACTTTTAGAGGTTTAACTACTTTCTCGCGAATCTGGGCCCATAACCTATTATCATATAGGGTGTGTGTGATAATTGATGAACTTGCGACGAATTCCAATATGCTTCTTCCCCTTCGTGACTTTTCCTTCTTCAGCATTTTCCATCATATGAATTGCTGCTTTGTTATCAACAATCAAATCAGTAGGCTCAGTCATCTGTTGCATTCCAAGTTCTGCCATTATTTGACGAATCCAACATACTTCTTAAATTCTACTCGTAGCAGCACGATATTCAGCATCTGCCGATGATGTTGAAGTTACTGACTGTTTTTGAGCAAACTAAACAATCGGGCTGTGTTATTGTTTACTTAACAATAAAAGACCAATGAATCTAATCAACAACTGTATTTATTAAAAATATCTCACTAACATTATTAGGGAATAATATTAAGGTGCCATGTTGATAAAGACTGCTTTTACATCCCGCCTAAAGGGGGCAGGTCTGATCAGACATAATATTCAGGCCCACTATGTCAACTTGCAGGCCAGACTATATTAGCTTATTGTAAAGTACAAAAGGCCGGAAATATAAAACTAGCAACATATAATACACGGACCTCCCAGTTCGATTAGTATACCACTAGTAGATATCATGTCAGCTTCTGTTCCTTCATAGTCTGAATCTGTGTATGCTTTTAGACTTGCATCACCATTGAAAAATATACCAAAGTGTTCAGTTCCTCTGAGATATCGAAAAACTCGTTCGACCATCTTCCAATCACTAACACTTCTTCGACGTAGATAGTTTACATCTCGAAATTGTTGGCAAGCATAACAAACTACCAATAGCCTCTCTATACGGCTTGTCTTTCAAAAGTTTGTCATTTACTTTATGCTCTGTCTGCATTCCAGGTTGCATTGGCGTTGAAACTGGATGTGCATCTTCGAATCCAAAACGTGCCAATATCTTTCGAGTGTATAGTTCAATTTCCATTCCTAGATAAAACAGGTTTCCATCCTTCGGAGTTGAGAACTTCATTTTGATCTCTTTGCTCAATCCAACTAAAACTTGTTCCATTCTTCCTTCATCACAGGCAATCATTATTCAATCATCCACAAATATTCCAACCAACACTGTCTTTTCTTCATTGTAAAATATACATGGATCATCATCCGTGTCTATGATTCCCAACTTTTCCAAGCTCTTAGTAAACTTATTGTTCCAATCTTTTGATGCTTGCTTCAACCATAGATACTTCGTTTCAGTACCATACTTGTCATCAAAGCCTTATGGCTGTAACATATAAATTTCTTCAGACAATTCTCCAGCACAGCTGTGTTGACATCGAATGTACGAATAAACATTCTTTTTCTCACTGCATAACTCAACAATAGTCTAATACTTGCATGTCGAGCCACGGGTGCAAATGTTTCACTTTAAACTATCCCACGTTGTTGATCAAAACCACGTGCGACTAGAAGTGCCTTCACATAACCATCTGCTTTCTCCCGTAACACCCATTTGCATGTCAACGGTTTCCGATCTTCTGGCAATTTAACTAGTTCCTATGTTTTCATCTCTTGCAGTGAATTAAACTCTTCTTGCATTGCTTTCTTCCAACGAGGATCTCTCAGTGCATTTTCACTGATATATCTTCAACTTCGCCAATCAACACATAATCTTTATATCTTGGATGAGATTTTATCCCATGGCCATATCTTGATAAATCTCTAACGATTTCATCTGTCGGTTCTGCCTGATTCTGATCACTTTCACAACTTTCAAAATTCTCCTCCTGTCCTTGTACTTCATTCTCTGTCTCTTGACATTTGCTCTGACTCTGCTTCTGACTCATTTTCAGTCTCTTGATCAATTTGTTCAGTAGATTTGCAATTTATTTCAGTAAAGCCACTTTCTGGACCAATCTTTTCATCAAATAATACATTGCATGACACTTCTACTTGACGCTGATTTGGAATATATATATATATATATATATATGCTTTTTCTATCCATTTTCAGACATTGATGATCCTGTAGCATCATGTAGCACTCACATCCGATGACCAAACCACAATTCCGCTGGAGTTTTCCCACCAATGCTGCTATTTCCAGTTTGATTAAATGTAAATACCGAATAATTCAATGGTTCTGCCCATAAGTCTTGTCCAAGATCGTGAGTGTAAATTTCAGCTCGTGCAGCTTCAACTATAGTTCGTATTTCTCTCTCAATTCTGCCGCTTTGTTGTGGTGTATAAGGTGCTGCTCGTTCGTGAAATATTCCAAGTTGTTCAATGATTTCTTTGCTTCTTACATTTTTAATTTCTGTACCATTATCTGACATCTGCTTTATATAACTAATTCAGTCGAATAATACTCCAGGTAATATTTGAGTTCTGTATTCACATTAATTATTACTTAAGATTCTCGCTATGATTATCATTATATTATGTTGTATAATACTGCTTATACTAATTAATACCGATTGTCCCTCTAATCTTCTATATATATCGAGTTGATATAGGTTCGAGACTTGTATATATTATTATAACAACAGTGCTAGGTCGTCAAGGTTCAGTCATCCTTGCTGTCTGCGTTTGGTAGCGCGTTCGTTGAATTGAAACAATAATATTACGTGTACCAGGTAATATAAATGACCTTCGCTTAAACCTCGAACCGGACGGATTACCTTCACTGATCTAATTTCTGAAAAACGGAGTGTTTTCTTGATACCTTACAGGTTCTCAATTGGTTCTCGACTAAATTCAGAAAGATATTTAATTTATCTACTGCCTCAGACTTGTGTTTTAGGAAGTAGATGGTCCGAAAATGACTATAATCATCCTTAAACAGTAAAAAATACTTTGCACCACCGAGAGAATGAACATTCATTTCTCCAAGATCAACGTGTACTCTGTCCAAAGGATTCTTTGCTACGACATCATTGATTGGATGAGAAACTTTGCGCCTTTTTCCACACACACAACCTTTACAGACGTAATCTTCCCAGTCATCAATATATTTTATGTTATTCTTCTTCAAAATATCCTTCACGTGTCGTATGTTTTGATGTGCTAATCGTTTATGCCAAACTTTTAGACTATATACTCTTCCATTGCACGAAAGATCATGTGGAATACACCACCTGTCCTCTTGGCTATTAATACTGGTTTACCCTGTTCCATAATTACTGACTTTTCTGCTGTTGCAGACTGTTTATAACCTTTATCTAGGACTGTCGTGACTGAAAAAAGGTTAAACGATAAATCCGGAACAAACAAGACATCCTTCTAGACAATTTGACACCAATCTTCGCCATTATAAGCATACAAATAAACGTCTCCTAACGCTGTACCTTCTAATTTTGTGGAGTCTCCAATCTCAACTGGAATTGGTGTTCCCAATGAATGTATATTTGACAGCCACTTTAAATTTCCTGTCAAATGATGTGTCGCACCACTGTCCTTGATCCACAGCTCATGGTGATTCGATAGTTCTTTCAATACTGATGATGACAGTGCCACCGAGACAAATGATTTCACTCTGTCACCTTCATTACTTGACTTTTTAGGACATTCATTCGAGATATGCCCTTTCTCGTGACAATTGTGACAGTCATAGTTCCTTTTGCAATAGTCCAAATACTCTTGACATGGTTTGTTTCGAGAATCACTTTTAAAATGGCCAGGCTCACCACATTTGTGACATCTTGCTTTTGATTGGCCTGACGAATTTTTATTCTGACTGGAACATTGCTGTTTTGTTGATTTTTCCGAGACTTATTTAACTTTCCAACAAGTGCATTGCTCAGTGGCTCTGATTCACGTCCTTGTAGTCTTATTTCTTCTTGTTGCAAACGATTTCTCAAGTTTATAAGCGTCTTATCAGTTTCAGCTACTGACTGCCAGGCTGCATGAAAGCAATTCAAAATTCGAGACCAGCCAACTGTCCTTGATATCGTCTCCATTAGTTTTCAATTCTTGCGCCAGCTCATCGATTACTAACCAATTTTCAACTGCTGTCTTCGTTTCATCATATTTATAAGCAAAATATTGTTGTTGCAGCATGTCAACAGATTTTTGCCTTTTCTTTCCATACAGTGTTTCCAGTCTTTGAATCATACTTGCTCACGTCGAACATGTCGTAATTTTTAGAGCAATAGTCTCGTCTAAGTAAAACTAATCCAAATAAATTAAAAGAATTGATAAGAAGCAAACGAAAATATCGAAAAATATATTCATATTTCTATCACTTACTTGGCAACGTAGCTAGGAATTCAAAAGCTTGAGCACTACTTTTACCCCCTGCATGACTGCAACCAGTCCAACAAGCACAAGAGTCTGCGCATCTTCATTCCTCAAAAACATATTCAAAATCAGTTTTTAGTTTAACGAAAATTATTGCACTACTTACAGAATTTCTTCCTATTTTCTTATACTCAAATCACGCTTTTTTAAAAGTTGTGTCTATTTTATTATGCAAAAATGAATAATGTTCAACAAACTCGAAACTATGGTGACTGATTATCAATTTGACAGAACGCCGTGCCGCTCCATTCTTTCACTATTTTCCCAGAGCCTACTTGTTTAGACTTCACCAGGGTGCGTTCGATAAAAGGTTGCATAATAACACATTTCTGTCACAAAGTGCGTTCATAAACATTGCACTGGTATCTTTCATGGGTTCGGTAAAGAACGTGTACTGTATTACACGCGACTCGTAAATATATCCGTAACTGAAAATTGATTGATTTAAGCTAATTTACGAAGCCACGTCAGCTTAGTACGTTACTCGGAAAGTTCAATGCGGCAGTTATCCCTAGGAAAAATATCAACTTGAATTTAATTAGAGACTTATTTCATTTTCAACGCACATCCAATTTATCTCTAATTAAAGTGTCGTCTCAAATTAAATTTATATTCGCAATCGCGTTTATCATAAACATAAACGAATATTAGTGAATCATTAGGCGTCGGTATATAAAGAGTAAATTAGCTAAGAAGCTAACTTTTACCGCGATTAATTGCTTCAATAAAACTTTATGATAGTCCGGTCGAAATTATTTATTAATAGTTAAATTTTCAGTCGTTAAGCGTTGTTTTATTGACGGTACGGTTTTTAAGTGTTCGATAG
>MU186887.1:24738-44834 GCA_016904865.1 Pissodes strobi
AAAAAAATTAAAAGCCGCACTGCATTAACCAATGCAAACAAGCAGACACGTAAAAGGGGCCAATTGTTTAAGCGTATGTACCGAAGAAGTTTTCTGTTTGCCCCGGTTGTTTGCTTAAAAGATCGAGGAAAGACCTGAATACCTTCTAGTCTTGCCGTGGACCATTTCATTAGAATTTTAATGGTTGCGGTAGATAAGAGCGCGCAAGGAAGCCAAAGTCAACACGATCCGAATGGGAAAAGCAGCAGCATGTGAAAATGTACGTTAAATTTAATTATGTTGAGTGTTTCAGTGGATAGAGAGTTTCACTATACGAAAGAGGGATTATTTAAATTGACGCATAGAGCGCGTTTTTTTTACATTTTTGGTTAGTATGGGTTAGTCTAAGGTGGTAAAGGTTTATTTGGCACCATCGTATATAACCGGAAGTAATTATTTTAGGATTTCCGATCGTTTTTCCATGCTAAATGTCTAGTTTATTAATACTAATTGATTTTTTCTAATAATTGACGATTATTACTGAAATAAAACTCGATATTTCCTTTCGAAAAAAATGAAATACTAACTAATTGTCACGACAAAAATCATTTATGCACTACGGGCGGTTTATGAGTAAATTTTTTTTACACAGTGGTTTGATAGCCCAAAATTACTGGTCACGCAGTGGGCTGTAACGCGACAATCACAATGCCGATGCCATCAAATTCTTAAAATACGAAACCGTCTAAATTCTCTGCTGGTTTTGAAGCGTTATTTAAATTGACGCATCAGCATAAAACGCGTAGCGCTTTTTTTTATATTTTTTTATTAGTTTAGGCTAGTAAAGGTTTGTTTGGCACCATCCCATCTAACCGGAAATAATCATTATAGGATTTCCGATCGTTTTTCCGTGCCAAATGCCGCGCTTATTAATCCGAATTGATTTTATTTAATTTAACGATTATTACTAAAATAAAACTCGATATTTCGATCCGAAAAAATCAAAAACTAATTATTCTGACATCAAAATTCATTTTCTACACTGCGAGCGGTCTACGAGTAAAATTTTTTTACACAGTGGTTCGACTGCCCAAAATTACTGGTCACACAGTGGGATGTAACGCGATAAACACAATATAGGAACCTTTAAACGAGCCAAAGCCGCCAAATTTTTAAAATATGAAACAGACTAAACTGTCTGTTTGTTTAAGCTGTTGTATACAGGATGTTCAATGTAAAGGCTACCACTGTTTGCTATTTCCGAAACAGCTGAAGTGGCGATATCGAATAAAGTGAAGGAATGTTACATTTCTTAATGGTCATTCAAAATACGTGTATTACCAAATCGCTCTAAGTTTCTGAGAAAATGAGAAAATTTGAAAAATGAATTTAGTCTTCTCTATAAAATTAAAATATGTTTGTGATTTCTTCGAATGACTTTATAGCTAATTTGGAAAAATATGTTTGATTGGAAGATCATGTTCAAGTGATCATGGTCTTTTTCAAGAAAATTCTTAAAGCGGAGTTAGTATTTCATCAGTTATTTAGATTTTCCAAAACAAAGGCAGTAATTAGCAACTTTTATATAATTTAGGTAGGTATACTTAAATTGGACACCCTATATAAGGTCTGTAATAAAAGCATAACTCTTACCCATCATCTAATTAAATGCCTCTCGAATGGCGGGTTTCATACATTGCTCTTGTCTCCACTGCATCCATCTGACCTTCACCATTTTAGTTTTTGCTAGTTCCTCTGGCACTTACTGCATCTGGTCACTCCTAGGCGGCGAAGGAGCTTATGTACCTCTCTCCTTCAATGCCCCGTTTCATTTTCTCTCTCGACTCTTCTTATAGAATAACTGAAACCTCATGCAACTTCGCAACTTTGGTTTTTGCTAGTTCCTTTATTTCTGCACTCCTGGAGGAGCTAAGGACTTAATCTGGATCTCTGAATTGCCTTAAGGCAGCTTAGGTAGCTCCCGTCTCGTTGAACTTCCTCTCATCGAGCTTTACCACTTTGGTTTTTGCTAGTTCGTCTAGAGCCTAGAGCATTTGTCACTCCTAGGTGGCGGATGAACTTATCCTGGATTTTAGGATTGTCTGGAGGAGAGCCTCGCCATCTGGCAAGTACTTCTCTCCTTCAATGCTTCGTTTAATTTTCTCACTTGACTCTACTTATAGAATAACTGAAACCTCATGCAACTTTGGTTTTTGCTGGTTCCATTATGTCTGCACTCCTGGAGGAGTTAAGAACTTAATCTGCATCTCTGAATTGCCGTCAAGGCAGCTTAGGTAGCCCCCGTCTCGTTTAACTTCCTCTCATCGAGCTTTACCACTTTGGTTCTTGCTCGTTCCTCTAGAGCCTAGAGCATTTTGTCACTCTTAGGTGGCGGATGAGTTTATCCTGGATTTTGGGATTGTCTAGAAGAGAGCCTCAACATCTCAGATGTACCTCTCTTTTTTTTCAATGCCTCGTTTAGTTTTCTCTCTCGACTCTACTTATAGAATCACTGAAACCTCATGCAACTTCACCATTTTGTTTTTTTTTTAGTTCTTTTAAGACATGGTCATTTATACATTCTTGGAGGAGCTCATTCTGGATAAAGCCAGTCTAGGTAAGCCTACGTCTCGTTTAACTTCATCTCATCGAGCTTTACCACTTTGTATAGAAGTACTTCTCTCCTTCAATGCTTCATTTAATTTTCTCTCTCGACTCTACTTATAGAATATCTGAAACCTCATGCAACTTTGCAACTTTGGTTTATGCTAGTTCCTTTATTTTTGCACTCCTGGAGGAGCTTAGAAGTTAATCTGGATATCTGAATTGCCTTCAAGGCAGTTTAGGTAGCTCCCGTCTCGTTGAACTTCCTTTTATCGAGTTTTACTACTTTGGTGATTGCTTATTCCTATAGGACCTAGAGCATCTTGTCACTCCTGGGTGACGGATGAACTTATCCTGGATTTTGGGATTACCTGGAAGAGAGCCTCAACATCTCAGATGTACCTCTCTTTTTTTCAATGCCTCGGTTAGTTTTCTCTCTCGACTCTACTTATAGAATCACTGAAACCTCATGCAACTTCACCATTTTATTTTTTTTTAGTTCTATTAAGACATGGTTATTTATACATTCTTGGAGGAGCTTATTCTGGATAAAGCCAGTCTAGGTAAGCCTACGTCTCGTTTAACTTCATCTCATCGAGCTTTACCACTTTGATTCTTATTTATCCCTCTAGGACCTAGAGCATCTGATCACTCCTGGACGGTAGATGAACTTATTCTGGATTTTGGGATTGCCTCACCATCTGAGATGTGCGTTCGTCCATCAATGTCTCGTTTGAGTTTACTCTCTTGACTCTACTTATAGATTAACTGAAACCTCATGCAACTTGTCAATTTTGGTTTTTGATAGTTCTGTTAAGACATTGGTTATTTCTGCACTTTTGGAGGAGCTAAGAGCTTATTCTGGATCTTTGAATTGCCTTCAAGGCAGCCTAGTTAGTGTACGTCTCGTTTAACTTCCTCTCATCGTGCTTTACTACTTTGGTTCTTGCTAGGTTCTCTAGGATCTAGAGCATCTTCTCATTCCTAGATGGCATAGGAGCTTATCATGGATTTCTGGATTATCTGCAAGGAAGCCTCAACATCTCAGATGTACCTTTTCAATGCCTCGTTTAATTTTCTCTCTCGATTCTACTTATAGAATAACTGAAACCTCATGCAACTTCATACCTTTGGTTTTTGCTGGTTCTTTCAAGACCCTTGTTATTTCTGCACTCCTGGAGAAGCTAACAGCTTCTTCTGGATCTTTGAATTGCCTTCAAAGCAGCCTAGGTACGTCTCGCTTAACTTCCTCTCATCGAGCTTTACCACTTTGATTCTTGCTTGTTCCTCTAGGACCTAGAGGCATTCTGGGGCGACGGGCGAGCTTATCATGGATTTTGGGATTTCCTGGAAGTTAGCCTCATCATCTGAGATGTACCTATCTTTTCTTCAATGTCTCGTTTAATTTCCTCTTTAGACTTTACCTGGAAAATAACCAAAAATGTGTTGTTTGATTCTTGCTAGTTCCTCTAGGACCTAGAGTATCTTGACACTCCTGGGTGGCGGATGAGCGTATCCTGGATTTCTAAATTGCCTACAAGGGAGGCTCCTTATCTGGGATTAGCATCTATCTTTCAATAACTCGTTTAATTATTTCTCTTTCTCTGGCCTCTTTCTTCATTCCTCTTAACAACTTTGCTTTTTACACGTTTTGGATTTGGATTTTTCAGTATTTCTGCACTTCTGGATAAGCTAAGAACTTATCCTGGGTTTATGAAATGCCTTTAGGGCAGCCTCGTTTAACCTCATTTTTCGATTCTTCCTCTGGAATAGTGAAAATATTCGCCTCATCAAGCTTTATCATTCAGGTTCTTGCTAGTTTCCCTAGAACCTAGGGGTCATTCCTGGGCAACGGATGAACTTATCCTGGATTTCTGGATTGCCTACAAGGAAGTCTCCCTATCTGGGATTAGCATATATCTTTCAATGGCTCGTTTAAGTTCTTCCCTTCCTCTGGCCTCTTTCGTCATTCATCTTAACAAGTTTGCTTTTTACACGTTCCTATGGATTTTTCAGTATTTCTGTACCTCTGGATACGCTAAAAACTTATCCTGCGTTTCTGAAATGCCTTCAGGGCAGCCTCATTTAACCTCCTTTTTCGATTCTTCCTCTGGAATAGCGAAAATCTTCGCCTTATCAAGCTTTATCACTCCGGTTCTTGCTAGTTTCCCTAGAACTTAGGGGTCATTCTTGGACAACGGATGAGCTTTTCTTGGATTTCTGGGTTGCCTACAAGGGAAACTCACTATCTGATCAATGACTCGTTTAATTTCTTCTCTTCCTCTGACCTCTTTCGTCATTCCTTTTAACAACTTTACTTTTTACAATTTCTTTTAGGTTTTTCGGTATTTCTGTCCCTCTGGATAAGCTAAGTACTTATCCTGGGTTTCTAAAATGCCTTCAAGGCAGCCTCGTTTAATCTGCTTTTTCGACTCTTCCTCTGGAATAGCGAAAAATCTTAGCCTCATCAAGCTTTACCATTTCGGTTCTTGCCAGTTTCCCTAGGACCTAGGGCATGTCTGCGCTTCTGGAGGAGTGACTAGGTTAACCTTAGGATTTTAAATTGCTTCATCGAGCTTTACGCAAGAATCTAGGGTATCTCTGCACTTCTGGAGGAGCCGACGAGGTTAACCTGAGATTCTGAATTACAAGGGCACCTAATCATCTGAGTAGAGGTGGATCTCTCTCTTATGCCTCATTTAACTTTACCTCTCGACTCTAGTTCTAGAACAGCGAACAACGAAGAAAGAGGAAGGGTTTACCTTACGTTGCTATTCCTCTAGAATAAGGAATATTTTTGATACATCGAGCTGTATTCTAGGACCTAGAGCTTCTCTGCACTTATGTTAGGGATTCTGAATTGCTTTTACTCTGAATTGCTTTTACATCAAGTTTTACCATTCCGGTTCTTGCTACTTTCCCTAGGACCTAGGGCATGTCTGCGCTCCTGGAGGAGTGACGAGGTTAACCTGGGATTTTGAATTGCTTTTAAGGGTACTTAATCATCTGAGTCGATGTGGAAATATGAATCTCTCTTTGATGATTTATTTAACTTTCCCTCTCGACTCTAACTCTAGAATAGCGAAGAAAGAAGAAATTCAATTTCTCCTCATTCGACTCTCCTTCTGGAATAACGAATATCGTCGCTTCATCGAGCTTTGCTCTAGAATCGAAGGCATCTCTGCACTCCTGGAGGAGTTGACGAGGTTAACCTGAGATTCCGAATTACTTTTAAGGGCACCTAATCATCTGAGTATAGTGGATCTCTCTCTTATGCCTTATTTAACTTTACCTCTCGGATCTAGCTCTAGAACAGCGAACAGCGGAGAAAGAGGAAGGTAAATTTCTATTTCGATCCTCCCTGTGGGATAAGGAATCTACTCTAGGACCTAGGGCATCTCTGCATTTATGGAGGGGCGATGATGTTAGTCTGGGAGTTTGAGTTGCTTTTAAGGAGACCTAATATAGATGTGGATCTTTCTCTTATGCTTCATTTAATTTTCCTTCTCGACTCTAGCTCTAGAACAGGGAAGAAAGAAGAAGTTAAACTCCTCTTTCGACTTTCCCTCTGGAATAAGCAATATCTTCGCCTCAACGAGCTTTACCCTAGGATCTAGGACATCTCTGCACTTCTGGAGGAGCGATGAGTTACTCTGGGGTTCTGCATTACTTTTAGGGGGATCTAATAATTTGATTAGATGTGGATGCCTATTATGTCTCATTTAATGTCTTCTCTCGACTGCGCTTTATTCAGGTCTGGTCTACGGTTCCTACAGCCTCCTGGCCTATTAAATCAGACGCATAATGTGTCTTAAAACCTGACGAAATACCCGTGTGTAGCCTATCGAATTCGGGCGTATAATATGAACTGGTCGCCTTAAATTACCGCCAAATTTTGTTTTCTTTTCATTAAAGTCGAGAAGCGAAAACGTCAAAACCTTATATAAGCCTCTTAACGGGCCGATATCTCCTTAGCGAAATCAGGGGTGTCAAAATTAATCATGCGTCGTCGACGTAAAGTTGTTTGCGGCCGTCTCAATTTACGGGACTCGAAATGGAAAACGATATTTATGCGAACCCGCTCGCCATTAGCATCGAATGAGTTTTCGGAAACGACGACCGATAAAATCTCTTTATTTGCACATTAAAAATTTCGTTCATTTTTCACGTTAGGACATCATCAGTCGACGGAGGCGCACGTCGTAAAAATATTATTAATTCATAAACTGGTTTGTAAACGAGCTAGCTAGATATACGAATAAGGCTTTACTTGTATAATTTCAGGGGAAATTACTACGAAAGACATTCTGGATAGGGAGAGCAAAGAAAACTACGACCTGGTGGCCGAAGCCCGAGATCAAGGCCAGCCTTCCCGAAGCGCTAGAGTGGCCGTCAAAATATCGGTGCTGGACGTCAACGATAACGCGCCCGAAATTGTGGATCCGCAAGAGGACGTTGTCAGCGTCAGAGAGGAGCAGAATCCCGGAACGGAGGTTGTCAGGATACGAGCTATAGGTAAGCAAGCAGTAAATTAAATTAAATTATTCCTACTGTTATGAATCAACCAAAATTTCAGATATCGACAGCGGATACAACGCGTCGATCAGCTATTCGCTTCTGAAAGATTCCGACGGCCTGGACATCTTCAGCATACATCCCATCACGGGCATCATTCGCACCAGGTCCGTCCTGGACCACGAGGAAAAAACGATTTACCGGATCGGAGTGGTAGCGGCCGACGGAGGCAATCCGCCGAAACAGAGCGTCAGGATGTTGAGGGTGGAGGTGTTGGATCTGAACGACAACAGACCGACCTTCACCAGTTCCAGTTTGACGTTCAGCGTTCGGGAGGATGCGAAAATTGGACAGGTGAGTGGGAACTTTATAGTAGGTATAATGTTACGGCTAGCAACCATCCGAATGTTTTGTGCTACCCTATAGAAGAATATCATAATAGACTGGCCTCGCTTCTTCCCGAGTATTCGTGATAGATTTGAGATTGTATATAAGTAACAGACCTAAAGCGAGTTGAATTAGTTAATCATTGAGAGTTGAACTGTAAAGAGCTATTAGTTGTAAAGTTATGGGTAGTTTAGTGTGTTTAATTGTATACAGTGGTAGAGAATAACGAGAGTATTAGTTGTAATTTCGTTCAGAACCCACGGGATAAACTTAGCATTTGGTGTCAGAAGTGGGATTGTTAAGAAACGGGACTTGTGAAGTGTCCTTCGAGGAGAGAAGAGGGTACAACTAAATCAACAAGGCCGTTTTAATTGGTGGTTTCTGTGAACATTTTATAACATCCTATGGTCAATATAAGGCAACAACTTTCATGGAAAATCTAAATACTGAGAGACAAATAGAACAGGACCGGCTTCAGAAAAATTTTCAAGATCAAGAAGATAAAAGGCAAGCGGAACGGGAAGAGGATGAGCATAGAAAGCAAGCAGAACAGGACCAGCTTCGGAAATGGATGCAGGATGCATTTGTAGGCGAGCAAGAAAAATTGCAGAAAATATTGGACGGGCAAAATGAGAAATTTGAAAAAGAAGTAGACAATATACAAAAGGAAATAAGGAATCTTCAGGCAGAAGTTACCAGACTAAAAAATCAAAGACCCACCGAGAGGGTATTCGCCACAGGACAGAATATAAAACCTCCAACGTATGACGGTCAAACATCTTGGACAATGTACAGAAGACAATTTGAAACCGCTGCTGTTGCCAACGGTTTGATTAACGAAGAAATTGCTACATCACTAGTGGTAGCGCTTCGTGGATCTGCCCTGGAACTACTGCAGGCCATTCTCATCAGCTAACCAGGGAAATATGATATACTTGTAGCTGTCTTGGAGAGACGATTTGTAGACCAACGCAGAAGGCAACTGTATCAGTCACGACATCAGAAGCCTGGCGAAAACCTGCAAGAGTTTGATGCAGACGTTAGACGTGTCATTCAATTGGCCTACCCGGGAGCAACGAAAAATTTCAAGAGGAACTTGTTGCACAATATTTCGTGGATGGTATTAGAGATCCAGAAACTCCAAAAATGCTCCGTCTATCCAAATTTGATAACAGCCGTGAAGCTTTGGGTAGAGCCCTAGAAATGGAGACGGCCTGTAACATCTCCAGGCCAAAAATCAGGGCGGTATTCATCCAGAAAGAAAAGCCGACAAACAGCTGTGAATTAACTGAAGAGCCATAACAATTACTGTTGACATTGGTGCGGCGGTATCTTTGATAAGGTCCAACAGAGTAAATAGAGTAGAAGTTCTACCCATATCAAAGAATGTAGTTTTACGTACGGTTACCGGTGAGACAGCTGAAGTACTTGGGGAAATGGATATTGAACTTCAACTTGGACGAATTAAATTATACCACACAGTGTTAGAAGCGGACATAGGAGACGAATTTATTTTGGGAATGGATCTCATTGGCCAACATGTATTCTCTTTTGACAGCAAGCTTAATCTTCCGAAGTTTGGCTCCGAAGAGTTCATCCTTACCAAAACAGACTATTAAGTAATGGCGGCAGGTACTGTGAGAATAAGCGGAAATACCGAGCAGATAATTTTTGGGAAATTGGAGAAGGATTTTGGAGGCTGCATCGGACTTATCCAACACCCCGATTTGCCTTGCAAACACTTCATAGGCAAAGCACTAGTCAAAACGGCGAAATACCGATAAGGATAATAATTAGTTCATCTAATTCCATCAAAATCAATAAACCACTTGCGAGCCAGTGCAGTGGGTAACCAGTTGCGAAACGCAGTCAGAAGTATCACCCTCAACATCACCTAAGGAAGTCCTAGAACATATCTAAGAGAGCTACACAATTTATCAAAGAGCACTGCACAGCCTTTAAAAGGAAAAATTGCAATACTGGAAGAACGAACATCATAAAACATAAAATCGATACTGGAATTGCTCACCCCATATGGCAGCATCCTCGGAGGCTACCAGTGACGAAGCAGCAAGAGGTTACCACATTAGTCAACAAAATGCTTGACGATGAAATTATTGAAGAATCATCAAGCCCATGGTCTTCTCCTGTTGTTTTATTCTGCGTAGACTATAGAAGACTCAATGACGTCACCAAGAAAGACAGCTATCCACTTCCGAGAATTGATGACACGTTGACGACACTAGCAGGTTCTCATTGATTCTCAACATTTGATTTAAAGACCGGCTACTGGCAAGTAGGAAAAGACTGCCTTTTCTGCCGGAAATGGTTTATATCAGTTTAAAACTATGCCTTCGGACTATGCAATCAATACCCGCGCTACTTTTGAGCGTCTTATGGAAGTTGTTCTACGAGGCCTCACTTGGAAGACATGTCTGGTCTATCTTGATGATATAATGGTGATGGGGAAAACGTTTGAAGAGCACCTACATAATTTGCATGAAGTTTTTACCAGAATCAAGAATGCTCAGCTCTTACTGAATCCAAAGAAATGTTTTCTTTTCCAACAAAAAGTTGAATTTCTTGGGCATGTCGTGTCATCAGACGGAATCCAAACCGATCAACGAAAGATTACAACAATCAAGGACTGGCCTCGTCCTCGCGACAAACATGAACTGAGGAGCTTCCTTGGACTATGTACAGGGTGATCTATTATATTTTGACCCTCTACCCTCACCTTTATTATAACAGGTAGGTACAACACAACTTTAAATGTGGAAGTTTTAGAACTTTGCCTAAACCGTCAGAATATTCTATCAGACAAAAAAAATGAGCATCGAAAAACGCAGAAACATTCACAAGTTTGCTTTTTTAAAATTGAACCACCTATTTTTTTTATTCCAAATTTCGAAAGAGAATATTTTTCTGCAACCAAAAATATATAATTTGTTTATATTTTTCTTAGCAATTAGGTTCCAATTTAAATTCAAAATATTTTATAAAAGTTATTACCTACTACAGGTATTTCTAAAGGTTGAGACTGGTAATGCCTAGACAGGTTATAAGATGTCAAGCTGTTGCCAGATTGTCTTCGAATGATCAGGCAGTATTAATTATAATTAAAAATGGGATATGCTGCTTTATTATGCTAATAATTCTAACGCTAATCAAGTGATATTTCAATACCGAAGACTTTACCCCAATCGAACTACCCCTTGTAAAAATACAATCAAAAATATTGTAAAAGCGTTCGAGACCCGGCAGGAAATACAACGAAAAAGAAGAATGGTGGTGAGTAACGATGAAGAGGAACTCGGGGTCTTATTGTTATTTACAGGTAAATCTTTTTAACATTGTTGAAAATGTAGATATAATAACCATGTATTAAAAATTTTAGATAATCTTGAATCAAGCACAAGAAGCATTGCAAGCCAAGCGATGACATCACAGAACAAAATTTGGCGAATTTTACACAAACACAAATACCACCCCTATAGATTTATACCAGTACAGGGTTTAACGGAAGATCACAAAAACCAAAAGCTTCAATTTTGCAGAGAAATGTTAAGGCGAATCCAGCAAGACCCTAATTTATTAAATAGAATTTTGTTTACTGATGAAGCCATGTTTACAACTTCTGGGATGAATAATAGAATAGGTGGAACAAACGGTTTTGTTAAAACCCAGGGGAGACGTTCAATTCATGTTTGGTGCGGAATGTTGGGCAATCATTTATTACTAAAATTTAAATGGTACGAGATACTTTCATTTCCTTGAAAACCATATTGAAAATATATTAGAACAGCTTCCACTTGCACAGTATAATTCTTTGATCTGGCAGCAGGATGGAGCTCCTCCTCACAATGTTCAACCCGTCACTGACTTTTTAAATAATACATATGCGCTGTGGATTTGGTCGAAGAGGACCTATCAAATGGCCAGCTAACAGTCCCGAGTTCAACCCGAATGACATCTTTCTATGGGGAAATTTTAAAGATAATGCTTACTATGAGAAAACTGAGAACATTTATTTTAGAAGAAAGGATTCATGCCCAAATTGAAAATTTAAACAATCACCACCCAGAATTTATTTATAATACAATTCACCGCAAATTTTTAAATAATATACAAAAATGCATTGAAAATAATGGTGGATATGTAGAAAATGTTTAATTGTATATTTAGATCATGTTGAGTTCTTCTTCATCGTTACCATTCTTCTTTTTCGTTGTCTTTCCTTATTATTTATTATTAGCATAAAAAAAATGAATTTTATTATAGAAATTGGAAGCCTTTTCTTCAGCAGGATATACCATTTTTAATTATAATTAATACTGCCTGATCAATCGGAGACAATCTGGCATTACCAGTCTCTACCTTTAGAAATACCTGTAGTAGGTAATAACTTTTACAAAATATGTTGAATTTAAATTTGAACCTAATTGCTAAGAAAAATATAAACAAATTATATATTTTTGGTTGCAGAAACATATTCTCTATCGAAATTTGGAATAAAAAATAGGTGGTTCAATTTAAAAAAAAGCAAACTTGTGAATGTTTCTGCGCTTTTCGATACTCAATTTTTTTGTCTGATAGAATATTCTGACGGTTTAGGCAAAGTTCTAAAACTTCCACATTCAAAGTTTCGTTGTACCTGTTATAATAAAGGTAAAGGTAGGGGGTCAAAATATAATAGATCACCCTGTACTTATTATAGAAGATTTGTTGAAGGGTTTGCAAATATAGCTGCACCTCTACATAGGCTCACTGAAGAACGAGCAAATTATAACTTGGATTCATAACTGTGATTCTGCGTTCAGGAAATTCAAAGCGGCTCTATGTTCTAGTCCAATATTAGGATATCCGGAACAAAAGGGTAAATTTGTATTGGACACAGATGCAAGCAACACCGGCATCCGAGCAGTTTTATCGCAAGTACAAGCAGGAGAAGAACGAGTTATCGAATACTACAGTCGAACACTTTCGATACATGAACGTAACTACTGTGTAACCCGAGAAGAGCTTTTGGAAATAGTACGGTCTGTTGAGCATTTCAATCAATATCTGTATGGACAAGAATTTCTGATAAGGACTGATCATGCCGCACTTAAATGGCTTTTGGATATGAAACCGCCTGAAGGACAGGTAGCCAGATGGCTTGAAAAGATACAACAATATAACTTTAAGGTTATGCACAGGGCAGGGAGATTGCATAATAATGCAGATGCTTTATCCAGAAGGACATGCGAGAATAATTGTAACCATTGCCAAAGAATAGATCAATGAGAAGGAATTATTCCCATTAGGCAAATGAACTTTGAGGTTGGTCAGCAGTGGACCACAGAGCAACTTAGAAAGGATCAGCCTGAGGATAGTGAAATAGCACTATTGCTAAAAGCTAAAGAAGAACATCAACCAAGACCAAGCTAGAAAGATTTCAACTAAAGGATTTGCTTTTAAAACTCTGTGGGCGCAGTGGGTGGTGGAAAATGGACTTCTTAAACGAGCTGAGAAAGCGCCGATGGAAAAGTAATGAAGACACAGTTAATGGTACCAATGAGGAAGATATCGGAAGTTCTGGAAGAAGTTCATAATGGAAAGTCTGGTGCTCATCTCGGAGTGAGCAAAACGATTGACAAGATCCGCGACAGATTTTACTGAGTCAACTACTACCAGAATTTGAAATCGTGGTGTCGGCAGTGCTCAACCTGTGCCGCAAGTCAAGGACCCAAAACAAGATCTAGGGGCAAAATGAAACAGTATAATATGGGCCTACCGTTTGAACGTATCGCCATTGACGCCATTTGCAGAAACAAATAATGGTAACAAGTACATTTTAGTGGCAATTGACTACTTCAATGGCCTGATCTCCAATCAAGAAGCTGTTATCATTGCAGAGGTCCTTGTGAATAATCTATTCCTCAGATTTGGTGTTCCGTTAGAGCTGCACTCAGATCAAGAACGCAACTTCGAATCCAAGGTTTTTCAGAAAGTTTGTGATTTACTCAACATCCATAAAACACGGACTACCGCCTTACATCCACAATTAGACGGCATTGTTGAGAGGTTTAACAAGACCTTCAATGGTCTTGTTAAACATTTGTCAAAGGTCGTAGATGAACATCAGAAGCATTGAGACCAACACATACCACTATTTTTGATGGCCTATAGATCAGCAGTCCACGACACGACAGGACTAACGGCAGCCATGGTTTTATTTGGAAGAGAACTCCGTTTACCCTGTGACCTATTATTCGGAACCCCAGACAACCCTGGATATGGAAATTCAAGACTACGCGGACTTCCTTAAGGAAATGTTACTATACATCTATGAATTAGTCAGATAAAACACGGAGAAAGCCAGTGACCGAATGAAGACACGGTATGATCTCAAAGCTAATTGTATGGGATTTCAGATGAACGATAAAGTCTGGTTATGTAATCCGCAAAGGAAGAAAGGAAGATCTCCCAAGCTAATGCCAGTATGGGAAGTGCCCTATACAGTTATGAAAAAAATTAATGACGTAGTGTATAGAATTCAACGTTGCCCCAGAAGGAAGCTGAAAGTTGTCCACCTCGACAGGCTGAAAGCATATCACGGACATGAAGTAGCTGATGGGGACGATCAGGCTTAAGAGGGAGGCAATGTTACGGCTAGCAACCACCCGAATGTTTTATTGCTACCCTATAGAACGGGCCTTGCCGCGTCCCGAGCATGAGTCATCGTCGGCCGGCCGCGAAGATTCAGGAACGTTGGAATTATCTCGATGCCCTGGTCGAGAATCATATATAGAGTGTCCTCACTTCTTCCCGAGTATTCGTGATTGATTTGAGACAGACCTAAAGCGTGTTGAGTTAGTTAATCATTGAGTGTTGAATTGTAAAGAGCTTTTAATTGGAAAGTTATAAGAGTAGTTTAGTGTGTTTAATTGTATACAGTGGTAGAGAATAGAGTATTAGTTTAAAATAGTAAAAGTTTTAATTTCGTTCAGAATCCACGGAAAAACGTAACAATATTAATTATATTAAAGTTGAAGAGTGTTTGGGTGGGTGTTGGTGACCGTGATGCTTATACTATTTTTTGCACGCTCAGATACTTCGCATACTTAATAAATTCCTGGATAAATTCATAAAATTAATACAAAATATTGTAAAGGTAAACTATAGCTGGTGGGTTGAGTTAATGATACAAAATTTGTTATTGATGTCATTGGTTTGAAACGTGTCACATTTTCCAGTTTAAAGATGGAGCAAGAATCTAATAATATTGTGTGGAGGGTGGGATGTGCATTCTTAGTTCCGATAAATCCAGGGCAAGGTATGATGAGGCCTTCCAGCAGTTTATGCGTTGGTGTACTGATAGGCGCCATTATGTCAAGAAAATCTGGCAACTTTAAAAGTGGATATTTCATGAGAGAAAACATGTAGAGGGTTTTTCCATATATTTTAGCCCCTACCTACAGCCTTTATTTGTAGACTTAGAAAAAAAACTAAATTTAAATTATGTTGAGGTTTAGAACCTTCGGTAAAATGCTCTAAAATGGGGTTTTATCCACAATACCGAAACAGAATGCCGTATACCTAGATATACGGGAAAACTCTGTATGCTCAGAGAAATAATATATTCGGATACCAACAAAGTTTATTATAGAAGAATGTTTTTTGATATTATTGATTTATCTAGAAAAAATCGATATATCTTCTCAATTTCATCTTCCACTTGGCATAGAATGCACAAATTACACTTTATTTCAATCTATATCCAGATAATCCTTGAACGCGCCTCGTAACATCGTCATATAACGATTTGTTATACGTGTATTTTGGGTTGCCTACTTACACGCGCGATAAGCCGCATTACCAGGACAGCGCACAATAAAATTGATATCGATCCATGTTTAGCGGTAAAAAGAAAGATGCTTAATACTGTTACGAGGCAGTAAAATTTACCTAAGGTCTAATCTAGTTCGCGTCCGTAGCAGAAGGCTACACGTGCACCCTGGGTAACGCTAAATGAACTAGAGTGATTGACAGTCAAACTATCCTCGTATATCCTGACCTAGTACATATGGAAACAGACCAATCCACTAGTCCTTCTAAGGACTATTTGACAAGAAATATCGGAGATATAACCCGAATTTGCCAACTAAATATTGAAGGCATTAGTCGATCTAAATGTCAATACTTATCGAGAATTTTAAGAGAAAATAACATCGACTTGGTGATACTCCAGGAAACCCATCTAGCGGATAAAAATGAGATTCGATCAAGAGCTAAAATACCTGGATACGATATTATCGGCATTACCTACCTCCGTATATATGGCTTAATAACCTACGCACAAAGTGACATAGAAAACGTAACATTGATTTCCTCTATCGCTCAGGATGACGTTTATACAATTGTGGTAAAAATTTGAGAAATGAACGTAGTAAACATTTATAAGCCACCAGCTATCACTTGGCCCCTTTACACTCTCCAAAGACATCCTCACCCTACCATTTACTCTGGAGATTTTAACAGTCATCACATTAGCTGGAATTATCGACACAACGACCCTAATGGCGAAGCACTTGTTGACTGGGCTAAGGAGCAAAATCTACATCTTATATTTGATGCCAAAAAACGGGAAACCTTCCAGTCTGGGGCTTGGAATGGGGAATATAGTCCAGACTTAACATTCGTAACTTCGCACCAAAATGGCCAACCTATTACCATATCCAGACGTGACCTTGAGGACTTCCCTAAGAGCCAACACCGACCTATTGTATTAGAAGTTGGTATTCAAATTCCAATTATAAGATAATTTCCTAGAGCACGGTGGAATTTTGGAAAAGCAAATTGGACTAACTTCAAATCAGACCTGGACAAATGCCTCAGGTGGATCCTCAGGTAGACACGAAAACTACAACAGGTTTACCGGAGCCATTATATGCAGAGCAAAGAAACATATCCCTAGGGGCTACAGAAGAGAATATATACCAGGCTGGAACGATGACAGCGACATCTTGTACCAGAACTTTCTGCAGAACGGAGACTCCGAAATAGCAGATGAATTGCTACACTTTCTCGACGCAGCCGGAGGAAAAAATGAACTGCAAACACCGAAGGAAAAGATCAAGATCAAGAAAATCAACATTCCAAAGATTTCAGCAGAAATACTAAATCTGCTGATGAGTTGTATGAAGCTGCAACAGATGGCGGTAAGTCGCAATCTGAAACTAAAGTTTGCAATGACAAAATATCAAATCCTGAAAATTCAAACAGTCGAATGTCATCCCCAAATGACACTAAAATAGGATCAACGCTCCTAGATGACGCTAGTGGCTTACAAACGTCAATAGCTGCTGACGTTGACGTAAGCGACAATGACGTTATAGTAAACAAAAACAATGAAAATTCTGAAAATCCAGAAAGATCGTCTCAAAGTAACGACACTTTTAAAGACAATACCGACATTCAACCACCTCCTAATCAAGATGACAAATGGGAAACGCAAAAGAGAAGAGGGGGCCGACGTGGTCACAACTTCCAAAAGGCTGGGGCGACAGCAAGAAGAGGAGTCCAGCAGAATGGTAGGCCAGAACCTCTAAGAGGAAGCAATGAAGGCATAGGCCTTTTAAAAACGGCTATAAAACCTGAGTTTTTGTTTCTTTCGGGACTGGCTCCGGAAGTGAACAGCAATGAAGTTATGGATTTCTTCAAGAACAATGGTCTGGAACAAGGATCTCACTGTGAGAGGATTCGGACAAAGAAAGACAGGTATCAAGCATCTTTCAGACTTGCTGTACCATCAAGTGAGCGAGATAAATTCATGAATACCCATTTATGGCCACAAGGAGTTATTATTGACCATTTTATGAACATCCAGCACTATCCAATGGCCGGAAGACTACAACAGAAACTTTAAGAGTTCTACATATTAACGTCAGATCTCTTCGAAATAAAGCAAATGAAATAGAATCGTTCATGGTGGACAAATTCATAGATGTGCCTTGAGTCCAGGTACCAGGTGGTCAGGGTTGCTGGGGAGGAATCAGCAAGAAGCAAAATCGAGATTGGAGTACCTCAGGGATCAATTCTAGGGCCCATACTTTTTCTGATATTCATCAACGATTTGCCTTCTAACATCCAAGGAGAAAAATATACATTCTTTGCCGATGATACCACTGTGTCCTTTGCTGCTGATTCTCTGGACGGTTCTTTGGTGGGATCCATGGCAGTTGAGAGCTGAAAGCTGGTTTTGCTCCAACAGACTTCTGTTGAATAAGGAAAAGACAGGTCGAGTCGTCTTCTCGATGCGAGAGATGGCAGTTTTTGGGGTTGTGTTGGACACAATCTAGAATCTAGACAATTCTTGACCACGCCTCGTAACATCGTCATATAACGATTTGTTATACGTGTATTTTGGGTTGCCTGCTTACACGCGCGATAAGCCGCATTACCAGGACGGCGCACAATAAAATCGATATCGATTCATGGTTATCGGTAAAAGGAAAGATGCTTAATACGGTTACGAGGCAGTAAAATTACCTAAAGAACAAGATACGGAAAATGTTGATTAAGGGGCAAGCAACAAAACAACTTTTACACTTTTCCTTTAATATTTTCGGACAAAAAAAAAGATGAGTATTTTTGGTTGCTTTTAATTTTTGGAATTGCAACATTAATTAAACAAAAATCCAGGCTGAAGTTCCTAGATGTAAGAGTACAGAGAGGTGCCTCATGTGGAAGCGACCACTACGTTTTAAAAGGAAAAATAGTGTCACCAATAAGAACTAAAGAAGAACCTGACAATACCAACGAGAAGCCCCAAAGAGATTTAAAGTCAACAGCCTCGAACATGAAAGTACAAAAATACTATACGACTCTAGACTTGACAGCAAAATCCAGAATACAGACTTCACAAACATAGAAGAAGAATACGAATATATAAAGAGGGGCATACACTTAGCGGCAGAGGAAGCATTGGGTTATGACGAAAAACGAGGAAAATAGAAAAAAACCATACTGGTGGGACAAAGAAATTGAATACGAAATAGAAGAAAAAAGGAAAAGGTGCCACATATACTTAAGTTCGAAAACTATGGAAGAAACGATAAAGTACAAAGAATCCCAAAGGAGAGTACGGAAGAAAATATGTGAAAAGAAGAACGATCAATGGGAAAGGACGTGTTCAAGACTCAATACATATATTGGAGGAAGGAAGAGTACAGAAAGTTGGAGGCTCCTCAAAAGTATGAGAGGAGGACGAACGAAGGACATAATCTCACCTATAACATCTCAAAAATGGAACAGATACTTTGAGGATATGTTGACAGAAGACAGACCTCAATTTAAAGACATCCAAAACGAAAACCAGGGCATATTTATACAAGGATCCCCAATTAGAATAACTGTGGCAGAGGTTAGAGAAGTCTGTAAAAACTTAAAAAACGGAAGAGCCCCAGGACCAGGTAATATTACTAACGAACTTTTAAAATACGGCACGGATAAACTATACGGGCTATTAAGAAATCTATTCCAAAGGTGCCTCAACAGGCACGAAGTACCCATAGAATGGAAGACATCACATCTATCGGCGATATACAAAAAAGGCGACAAGACTAACTGCAACAACTATCGGGGAATAGCCGTTACAAGCACTATAAGCAGAGTTTATGGGAAAATCTTAAAGAACAGGATAGAAAAAGAATATGTCGGTATGGAGGAAGAAGAACAAGCAGGCTTCAGAGCAGAAAAGTCCACAGTCGACCACCTGTTTACGCTAACCCAAATTTTAGAACAGAAAGCAGCAGAAATCAAGAAGTACATCTCCTGTACGTGGATCTGAAAAAGGCCTACGACAGTATACCTTTAGTAAAACTTTGTGAGGCTCTTCAACATAGCAACATTAACACGGAAATAATAAAAGCTGTGAAGTCTTTATACGCGGGCTCCACATCCAGAGTCAAAACCAACGAAGGATTAATAGCTGGATTCACAATAATCAAGGGTCTTAAACAGGATTGCTGTATATCTCCGACACTATACAAAATATACTTGGAACACGCGCTAAGGACATGGAAACGAAAATGCAAGAGCATGGGAATGCCAGTAGATGACGACACGACAGTATACACCCTCTCTTTCGAGGATGACCAGGTGGTTATTGCACAAGATATAGATGACATGGAATATATGAGCCGAAAGCTCATGGGAGGAGTATGGAAAATGGGGTCTGGATGTCAACATTACAAAAACGGAGTAGGAGGACAGCAAGAAGACCTACATATAGCAACGGGACAGATCATCAAACACTGCAATACCTAGGAATGAAAATATCTAAGGAAGGGATACTAGACGAGGAATATCTGACAGAAACGTACAGGGAAGAAGAGCTACTTCCATGCTGAACAGTATTCTATGGGACAAAACTATTACAAAAGAAAATAAGAAAAGGATTTACAACTCCATTGTAAAAAGCATAATAACATATAGCTTTTAGGTATGAAAAACAAAAACAAAAAGACAACTAAAAGCCACAGAAATGGACTTCTGGAGAAGAGCGGCAGAAAAATCCAAGAAAGATAGAATCCCAAATGAAACCATTAGACAAGAAATGGGAATAC
>MU186887.1:64834-77534 GCA_016904865.1 Pissodes strobi
ATATATATATATATGGACCTACCCGCTACCCGGGTAGCGGGGGTAGGTACTTCTTCATGATCCCGATGAAGAACAGACTTGCTGTCAAACTCTGGTAGAGACGCCGGGCACCTGTAGGTAGCTCAGGTACTGCTACTCGATGGCCCCGAGGGAAAAACTAGCCGAGGACTCGTTAGCTCGGTGTGGAGATTGGCTCTAGTGTAGCCTGGAGCTAGGATCTTTTCCCCAAATTTTATCAATGAATTTTCAATTCAAATGAGCCCCAAGTCGCCGGGTGTAAGTTTAAAAACAAGTAAGTTGCCATTTTGCAAGGCATTTCAATTTTAACGGCTGAAAATTAATTTATACTGGGTGGATCTACGTCTAAACATGGGTAAGCTGCCACTTTCATCGTTGTAATAATGAATATATAAATCTTGATTATTGCGTTAACTTCTTGAGTTGGAAATGAGCCCAAATTCAGTGAATTTATATTTAAAAATAGCTGAGTTGCTAATTCCTGTGTTATAATAGTAGATATTTAACTTTTGACTTTCGCATTCGCTTTTTAAGCGAATTTTAGCTCAAAATGAGCCCAAGTCGATGGGTCTATCTTTAAAAATAAATAAGTTCCATTTTATATGATGTAATACAAAAGCATGGTAGTTTTGACCCTGATGAGATGTTTAGATGGCCATGCGTTTAAACTTGCAGCTTCGACAGTGTGACAATTTTGACTAACAGAATGGCGATGTTTTTTCTTACGTCAAAGAAAATGGCAACTTCTCTATTTTCAAATTTAGAGCCATTGAGTTTGGGCTCATTTTCAGCTAAAATTGACTCAAAAAGCCAATGCTATTGTCAAAACTGCGCTAAGAGTACAAAATCACCGTTCCGGAGAACACCAGAACCGGCAGTACAATTATTCATTTGGCCAAGCCCAACGGTCAGGGTCAGGCTTCGAGTTTTAGCATGGTGGAGGGAAATGTCGATAAGTTGTTCCAAGTATCGAACCCGTCCGGTGCGCTTACTCTGGTCAAGCCCCTAGATCGCGAGCTGCAAGACGAATACGACTTAACGTTGTCGATTGATGACAGTAACTCCTTGGTCACTCACGTTATAATTTCCGTGGAAGATTTTAATGATAATACCCCAGTGTTTTCTGATTCTGATTATGAGAAAACTATAAGCGAAACTCTAACCGTGGGTACTTCAATCGAAAAGGTAGCGGCCACTGATGCTGATCTAGCTGGAAGCCCTAACGCGGATGTCGTCTACGACATCACTTCAGGAAATGGGGAGGGATGTTTCCAAATCGATCCCCAAACGGGCATTATCTATGTAAACAAAACGCTTGATTTCGACGAAGGTGCCACCGATTATCACCTGGTTCTCAGAGCGTGTGATAAGGGTGCAAAGCCACTCTGTTCTCTTAGTTCGTTCAAGATATCTCTTCAAAACGAGAACGATAATGTACCGATCTTCCCCTTCTCTGAATTATAGTAGAGACTATTTCATATGCGGCATTTCAAAATCTAAACTCTTTGAAAAAAAACTACTCAGAGCAGCCGAAAGGGTGTTGTCATTAGGCCACTCCAACTAATAGAATTTCCCAATTATTCAGAGGCGATTAAGTAACTGCGCGCAATTCCCAACCCGACAACCAATCCAAAACAGTATGCGCTACGAAAACCAGACGGCATCTACGAGGGTTTTTCGCTAATAAATATAATTGCGCTCGAAACCATAAGGAACGGCAACAAATTCTAAGGCTATTTACGCCTCGACACACGATAGCCAAATCGGCCGTGACAATCTGACTGAGAAAAAACCCTGCCCTTGATATACATATTAACGAAGCACATATAACTAATCAATTTTCTTTTTGTTTCAGTTGTCACATCCACATCTCTAATTGACATCCTAACTCTCAACGCCACGGACGCTGACTCTGAAAAGAATTCCGAAATATCTTACTCCCTAGCGAGCCCAATGCCAGGATTTACTATCGGATCCTCTGACGGTACGATCAAAGTGAACGTCTCCAATGTATCATCCACGTTGCAAGACGTGTACCTGACGGTTAAGGCTGAAGACTCGGGCGAACCTCCGCTACATTCTTTGGTGGCAGTGCGGGTGAAGAATAGCAAACGAATGGAAACCAACTATGGCTACAAGAAAGAGTACAAAATCACCGTTCCGGAGAACACTAGAACTGGCAGTACGATTATTCATTTGGCCAAGCCCAACGGTCAGGGTCAGGCTTCGAGTTTTAGCATCGTGGAGGGAAATGTCGATAAGTTGTTCCAAGTATCGAACCCGTCCGGTGCGCTTACTCTGGTCAAGCCCTTAGATCGCGAGCTGCAAGACGAATACGACTTAACGTTGTCGATTGATGACAGTAACTCCTTGGTCACTCACGTTATAATTTCCGTGGAAGATTTTAATGATAATACCCCAGTGTTTTCTGATTCTGATTATGAGAAAACTATAAGCGAAACTCTAACCGTGGGTACTTCAATCGAAAAGGTAGCGGCCACTGATGCTGATCTAGCTGGAAGCCCTAACGCGGATGTCGTCTACGACATCACTTCAGGAAATGGGGAGGGATGTTTCCAAATTGATCCTCAAACGGGCGTTATCTATGTAAACAAAACGCTTGATTTCGACGAAGGTGCTACCGACTATCACCTGGTTCTCAGAGCGTGTGATAAGGGTGCAAAGCCACTCTGTTCTCTAAGTTCGTTCAAGATATCTCTTCAAGACGAGAACGATAATGTACCGATCTTCCCCTTCTCTGAATACATGGAATCTGTAGGCGAAAATGAACCCGTTGGTACGGTTGTCTTTACAGCACACGCCACTGATCTAGACAAAGGCGTTTTCGGAAATTTAAACTACTCTTTCTTGGACTCTCACAATTACGGCGGCCAAGAGAATTCTTGGAAGATGTTCCATATCGACCCGGAAAATGGATTGGTCTCCACAGCTGCCGTATTTGACTACGAACAACGCAACAGATATAACTTTGCGATCAAAGCAACGGACTCCGGAGGCAAATCGTCTACAGTTAAAGTCTACATCGAAATCGAAGGCAAAGACGAGTTCTATCCGCAATTCACCGAAAGGACTTACAAGTTTCCTTTGGCGACTTCGGCGCCTTTACCAGTGGGTTATGTTATGGGTCACGTTTTGGCAACAGACAAAGACAAGGGCCCAGATGGCAGGGTGGTTTACCAACTGACTACGCAGCACTCTTATTTTAAAATAAACAGGACAACCGGGGCCGTGTTATTAAAAAAGAAATTCGACCACTCGGATGTTCTAACTTCGGGCAGAGAAATTAGCTTGGTAGTCACCGCAAGTTCTGGAAGGCAAGGTTCCCTAACAAATATGACGGTAATTGAAATAGTGCTCGATCCCCTGGCTGATCCAGGCACTAATTTGGCAATAAACCAAGGGACCCAACCAGCGCCTCAAGGCGGAATATCGGATTGGGCTTTAGGACTCGTTATATCCATCGCACTCCTGCTAATTATATTCGGAGCTGTCTTCGTTTATTTGCATATGCGCAACAAACGCAACCGAAAAATGAATAAGCCCAATTTGAGTTCGGAAACAGTCTCTACCACAAACAATTACGTGGACCCTAGCGCCTTTGATACCATTCCTCTTCCTCCGGCCCAAAACCAATTCGCGCCTCCCAAATACGACGAAATTCCACCTTATGGTGCTGCTCATCCTGCTAGCTCCAATTCCGGAGCAGCCACCACGTCTGAATTATCTGCATCTGAACAGTCCGGTTCAAGCGGAAGGGGATCAGCTGAAGAGGGTGAAGACGGAGAAGACGAAGAAATCCGAATGATAAACGAAGGGCCGTTGCAAAGGGGGAACGATGGGGACTCTCTGTCAGCGGTCTCTGTTAGAAATACTCAAGAGTACCTGGCTAGATTGGGCATTGTAGACAATTCTGGCGCCCATCCTCAAGCTGTAGCTAGATTATGTAACGACCCCAGAGCTGGAAATAGCAAAGAATCACTGCACCATCATCAATCGGTTCCTCTAGATAATCTTCGTATGTTTGACGAAGAGACTGCGAACGATAACGATATCACCAACTTAATATACGCTAAATTAAACGATGTAGCTGGGAGCGATAGAACTAGCTCTGCCGATGAAGGAACTGGAGTGACTGCAGCAACTTTAGGAGCGACAGTGGACCACGTTATGGCTCTCAGATACGGAGAGGTGCCCACAGTTACCCACCAACCCTCCATGAATGGGTCCCTGAGCTCAATCGTCCATAGCGAAGAAGAACTGGCTGGTAGCTACAATTGGGACTATTTATTAGACTGGGGTCCCCAATATCAGCCTCTCGCGCACGTATTCTCAGAGATTGCAAGACTGAAAGACGACACCGCCTCGGTGCATAGTGGAGCCAGCGGAAACTCTAGCGTGCGAAGCAAAGTGTCTGTAGCCCCAGTGAAAAACATACCTCCGCCGTTACTTACAAGCGTAGCACCTCGTGCGATAGCCATGCCTATTCTGAACTCTCGCGGAGGTCAGAACCACCATGGGCAGGTGGGCCATAACCAAATGATGATGCTACCCAGGTCGCCAATCAATCACGATGCCTCCGGGACTGGGTTTAGTACGTCCACGGCGATGTCTCCTAGTTTTTCCCCGTCTTTATCGCCTTTAGCCGCTAAGTCACCTTCCATTTCGCCTCTTGTAGCTCCCGGTCTATCGACCGCTCACCACGTGTTATCGCGACAGTCCGCTCAAAATAGAAATAAGTCTGTCGTTGACACGGAATTAAGGATATAGCGTTTCTAGACTGAAAGACTTTTAATCAATTTTCCTGTACATTTTGTAATAATAGTATCATTATCGTCGACTCGTGAATGCTCATTAGTTTAGTTTAATTGCCATTTTTAGCCATAACGTTAGAAATTCAATTATTTATTTGTAATTATATATAAAATTATTATTGTTTCTTAATTCGTGTAAATATGTGTAATATTTTGTAAATTCGACTTCCCAACAGGCGGGAACCTGGAGAGATTCGTTTATCATTCAAATTGAATTGCTAACCAAATACGATGAATAAATTGTTTTTAGTTGTTTATAGTAAACTGTAATAAAAATGTGTGAATGTCTAGTATAAATAGCAAATGTGTTTTATATAAAGAACTGTAAAAATGTACAAACGACTACAGATAAGATGAATAATAAAAGATAAAATTTTTAATAAGTAGTTTTATTCGAACGTTGCATTGCATTTATACAATAATGCTTAAGACTCGAATGCATTTTTCGAAAAGCCTTTTATTGATAATCTAAAAAAAGGGTTATTATCGAGGCAAAGGATAGTCTGAACAGAATCTTCACTTGTAGCACGTCGTAATGTCCGAATGGGACTCGGAAAATTTTGATAGTCTTAACTGAATCTTCACTTGTAGCACGTCGTAATGTCCGAATGGGACTCGGGAAAATTTTAATATAAATTTACTTTTTCAAGTCTGTATTATGGTCACAGTATGGACCAAACCGAAAATAGTGTCTCACAGTTTTAGAGACTCGTGGAAGTAACTAAGTAATTAAGCAAATTCATGTCGTCGGCTCGAAAAATAACGTAAAGAAACGCTGTTCGAAATTCGTCACTCATCAAAGGAGATGGTGGTCAACAGAAGCGATTCATGCTACAAAAGCAGGTTCCGGTGTAACATTAAGTCCTAGACAGTAAGTTTGAATTTAAGACCATAATGCTTAGGGTGCCTGTATATTTGGTAACATTGTCTCGTTGTATGTACTCGAGAATTTAATGATTATCCCATTAAACCATTCAGTGTTAGCGTCACTCTGTACTTTTTATTTAGTAGGAAAAGTTATTCGAGTATGTTATTATGATTATCCCATTAAACCATTCAGTGCTAGCGTCCTTCTGTACTTTATTTAGTAGAAATTGTAGAATTTGTTTTACCATAAACCACGAATGAATTAAGCTTTAGGAAGTGTATGATACAAAGTAAATCACTGCAAATAAGAATTATTGCTAATTGAATTTTCTTTTATTAATCCGTAATTTCGTGATTGGCTAGTTTTTAATTATCATGTTCTCAGATAAAATCTAATCCTCAAGGAAAGTTGATACGGAGTAAGATCACAGCGGTTAAGTAGTAATACTAATGATTTTCTTTTTACTGTGCCAAAACCGATTGTCTGGCCTACGCTCATTCAATTTTAACTAAGGTTGTAGTTAAGTACTGGAAAGAGGAATGAAGTTGTTTTAAACTAGGTGGAGTAGTTGCCCAAGTTGTCTAGGTAAATTATTTTCAACGAAATAGGGCGTCAACACACTGGTACTGCGAACCTGGTTTCAGAAAATGAATAGAAGTTGAAGAAAAGGCCGAAAATACAGTAAGTAAGTGAATAGGGTAAATCGGGATTCATTACAGCACGTCCGACCACAGTCACCTTTACCCCAGTCGACTGTGATCCGACTTACAGTTTTAATATGTTAAACCAAGAGCGTAAATTTTGAGTATAAAAAATCCCCACCAAAATATCAGGAGCAGATGTGTGAGCAATATTCTAAACGCGTATCGCGTTTTGTAGTGCAAGAGCAACTGCTGGTGTATACAGTTTTTTGTTACGAAATAGTGCACCAAGCTTCTGGAAGGCTGATTTTGTGATGTTAGTAACGTGGTCATGCCAGGACATATTGCTGTTGACCGAGATACCGAGTAGTCCTATTGACGAGGGTGAAGGAATGGTCAATTCTGCCATAATGATGTCAGTGCTCGCCGTATTGGCCCTCTTGGTAAACCTGGCTGCTTGGGTCTTTGCTGCATTGAACTGGACCAAATTTATGTCGCCCCAAGTTTGAACTTTCTCCAGGTCTTCATTAATTACTGTAATCTGCTCCTGTCTGCGGTGATAATTCTCAGTCGCTGGTAAAGGTCTTTCTGATTTAACTTGAGAGACAAGGGTACTGTCATCTGCAAAACTGTAAAGAAGATTATTCGTTTCGGCCAGCAGGTCATTAATATAGATGAGGAACAGAGATGGTGAAAGTATTGCGCCCTGAGGCACGCCCGCGTTAATGGTGAATGTGTCTGAGATGTGTCCATCAACTGCAACGTGCAGGGATCGGTTCTCAAGAAAACTGGCAAGCCAGTTGCAGAGAGAGATTGGCAGTCCGAAGGACGGTAGTTTGTTGAGCAGTCCCTCGTCCCTCATGCCAAACTCTGTCTAATGCCTTCGAAATATCCAACGCAATTGCTCGAGACTCTGTAGTTCTCAATTACCCTACTCCACATATGAGTGACATATGTCTCTTTGCTCTTTGCGAAAACCGTATTGATTGTCGCTGATTATTCTGTTGTTCCCGAGGCACTTGAGTAGTTGCTGATCGACTACACGTTCCATGACTTTGGAGATTATTGGAAGCAAGGCAATTGAGCGATATAGTTTGAGGGCGTGGTTTTCTTGCCTTTTTTGGAACAGGTTGCACTCGAGCGACTTTCCAAGAAGATGGATAAGTCCCTTTTCCGTGAGACAGATGAAAATGCCTGGAACATACGGGTGTTAGTTCGTTGGCGCAGTTCTTTAACACGATGGCAAGTATTCCGTCTGGTCCTGATGCCTTTTGCGTATCTAGTTCTTTATGGATTTTACGAATATCGCGGTGATGAAACTTGACTTCCGCCATGGTAGTTTTGATGTTCGATACGGCAGGGAGAGCTTGGTCTTGGAGGACGTCTAAGGTAGAGTGCGATAAGAACATTTTGGCAAGCATGTTTGCTTCCTCCTTGGCTTCTGTTTCTGTAAGGGCTTATGTGTGGTCTATTTGCTTGTAGATCCTGGTATAATGAATTTATGTTTGTATTTAGGTCTCTTATGTTGCAGAAATCTATTCTAAATTGGATCGGTATCTTTGCTGTCTGTGAAATGCGGAATGAAGGGCTCCCAGGGCCACCCAGCGCCCGGAGATCCGAATGGCCGGGAAGTATGCTTCCGGAATATTTTGATCATGGAAGCACCATCATGTCCATATATTCCTACTGTGGAGCCCGGAACCACCAGCGCGGAAGCGGAACGTGATCCGGAAATACCACTTCGCGCTTCCCAGTTCTGGTGGGGTGGTCTTTCACCTTACGATGCGAGTAGGCGTATGCATCTACCACCTAGGACCGCCTCCACTGGAAGCATCGGCCTTAGTCTCATCTCTTTGGTGGTCTCTAAGAATTAGAATTGGGTATGTTGGGTCACTCCCCAGTGATCAGCTCCAGACTTTGTGCTTTGGTGTTCTCCAGCCTCGAGGAGGACGATGGGATTTGATGGGCCACATCTCGTGGCAACTCGAAAAGGTGGGGGGCGCCACTCCCCGTAATCATATTGCTTTCACCAGTTTGACGTTCCTGCCTGCGAAATACAATGCAGCCCCTCTTGTCACAAACTGTCATTGATCAGCTCCAGACTTTGTACTTCGGTGTTCTCCAGCCTGGGGGAGGACGATGAGATTTGATAGGTCACATCTCGTGGCACAAACATCTAGCGCGTTCGACAGTCACAAGACTTTTTCTTCTTCTTCATCAGCCTGCGTTTGTCCACTGCTGGACATAAGCCTCTCCATTAAGTTTCGATAAGCTCCTGTTCTGAGCTAGTTGAAACCAATGTTTTTCAGTAGGTTTTTGGTGGTCTAACAATTCTTCTCTTTGACTCTCTGGAACGCCAATGTGCAATTCTCAACGTCCACCTCTCTGCACTTTGTCGTGCTACATGTCTGACCCATTGCCATTTTAATTTTGCGATGCGCTCTATAATATCTGCAATTTTTGTTCTTCGTCTGATGTCTATATTTTTTACTTGTTGTCTCAAACTAATCCCCAACATTTTACGCTACATCGCCCTTTGTATTTTTATTAGCCTATCTGCGCTTTTATTTGTTAAAGTTACTGTTTCTAGTCCATACGTGGCAACAGGCGGTACACGAGAATCGTATACTTTCCTTTTCAGGCAAATGGGTATGATGGGATCTTGAAGTATGTGGCTCAGGCGGGGCCGAACGCAGACCATGTTAAGCTAATTCTCCTTTTTATCTCGGCAGTTTGATTTTCTCTGCCCAACTTTAGTATGTGTCCCAGGTATATGTAATTTTCGTCATTTTCCAGAGTTGTGTTGTCCAGCTTTATCCGTACATCGCTTCGACTCATCATCTTTGTTTTGCTCAGGTTCATCTCCAATCCAATCTGTCTAGCTGTTTAATTTAAGTCTTGTAGCATTGTCTCAAGTTCTTCTACGTCGTTACTTATAAGGACGATGTCGTCTGCGTACCTTAAATGATTTAGCTATACACCATCCACTCTTATTCCCTTCCTGTCCCAAGACAGCTTTTTAAAAAATTGTTCTAGAGTTAAGTTAAACAGTTTCGGAAATATTGGGTCGCCCTGGTGCACTCCTCTATTTATTGTCATTTTGTCCGTCCTTAGGTCTTCGTCCAATTTAACATGCAGTGATGCGTTCTTGTATATATTTTCGATTAATCTTGAGTATCTCGAATCAATTCTCGCATCATCCAAAGCGCCTAGAAATGCCCACGTGTCAACTGTATCGAAAGCTTTTTGGAAGTCAATGAATGCCAGGTGCAGTGGAAAGTTGTATTCATTTGATTTCTCGATAAGTAGTTTCATTGTCTGTAGATGATCTATTGTACTAAATCTCTTTCGAAAAACGGCCTGCTCCACTGGTTGGTATGAATTTAGTTTGTTGGTTAGACTGTTGATAATTATTCTTGATAATAATTTATAGATATGTGATAAAAGACTTATCGGGCGATAGTTTTGGATATTGCTGCTATCGCCTTTTTTAAACAACAGTATCACCTCTGCGTTCTGCCACTCTTTGGGTATTTTACCCTCATCCAGACACATATTGAAGAGAAGTTGTAAAGATTTTATCAGTACCTCTCCCCCCATTTTAAGCATCTCAGTGTTGATCCTATCCTCCCCGACACATTATCCATTTTTCATCTGCTTTAGTGCTAAGCGGATTTCCTGCAGAGATATCTCCGGCACTTCCCCTGAACCCACGTTCATTACCATTGGCCTCTGCTGATAAGGCTTAGGGATGTGGTTTGAATACAGTTTTACGTAAAAATCCTTTATTATTCGAGCGATCTGTTTTCGATCTGTAATCGCTCTTGATCTTAAATTTTTGGTATTTTCTGTCTTACCTTGGAATTTCTCGATTTGAGTACCTTCATGTTTTTGTTGTCTTCAATTATTATTTGTGGTACTTTTTTAGTGTTGTGCTGTCTTATATCTTTGCGGATCTTTTTTCTAACATTTCTGTTGATTTCTGCATATCTTGGTGGTGCTTTGTCTGTCTCGCGTCTCTCCCTTATTGATCTTTTGGTTTCTTCGGACAGTTTTTCTGTATTGACTTTCTTAGAGCCTGCACAATGCTTTTTAGTTACTGTCAGAATATCCTAAATAGATCACAAAATCCGCAACAGTTTGACCTGCTACCCAAAAAGAAAAAAAATCACAAACGATACTATAACTTGTAGTGTAGGTATTCGATACCCCCTTGTAATGATACTGCAAGATGCCGTCAAAAGTAGCGATTGCGCGCTGCTAAGGAGTCGAGAAATCAAATTAACATTTCACAAAAGTAGGCAATTTTTGGCAACATTGCCCATAACGAATTGATTCGTTATGGGCAGTGCGGTTGACGTTCCACAAAACATTGAAGGTTTTGAACCAATCGAATGGGGGCATTGGCTGTCACTCTCTGCCGAAGACTTATCATAGGAACGCACCTTAAATGATAACAACTGGTTACGGAACGCAGTGATTTGGCGAGATTACGGTTTTCGCAACCAGCAATACTTCGGTTTGGGATAACGTAAAAATATGCACGGTCACTCGGTTTACATATCGTATTTGAGCGATCATATTAAATTTGCTCAATACCCTAAAAAAATAAGACGAGTAGTGGGATATATTTAGAAACAACTGTTGTCTGGTTTGGTTAATGGTTTTGAGACGCGGCTTTTTATCGTGTATAATGAATATATTTTTATCAGTTTTAGTGATAATAATAATAACAGTATTTGGGCTGTATTTGCTTATGAAACGGAAGCACACCTACTGGACGCGAAGAGGAATACTTCAACTCAAGCCGGAATTTTTATTCGGGAATTTCAAAGAGGCCGTTTACGAGAGAGTTATTCCCAATAAGATCATAGTGGATGCTTACCACGAATTCAAAAATGCCGGAGCTAAACATGGTACGTAAAAATTACATGATTTTAACAAAGTTGGGGAAAGTGGGGTAACATATTAGGGTTTCTAGGGATATTATGTTAATTTGCTTTAATAAAACACAATTTAAAACAAGGTGTAAAGGCCGCACTTTCCGCATGTCACGTCTTAATCCCAAAGGAAACTTCAAGTGCTGATCCTTAAGGGTCTTAATATTCGAGCGATTTTAAGGGAAAAAAGTAAATTTTTGGGTTACAGAATATCGAAAATCGTAAAAATCGGACTTACCTCAACATTTTTGCATATATTTTTTTAAATTTTAGTATGGACACACAATTTGCTATTTTAAGGGAAAAAATGGTACGCCATTTCTTTTATTTAAAATAACCAAATTCGTGGCAGCACCTATTGAGGGTTTACCGTAGGAGAACACGTGGGGCAACTGCGACTGGTGGAGGAATTAATATTTAACCACGAACCTACTCCAACTGTCAAAGTTGCGCCAAGTCTCCCCTATTGGTATGGTATTTTGGATTTTATTAAGCCATTGAACATGATTGGTTTTTTTAGGAGGCATATACTTCATGTACACCCCCATATGGATACCAGTGGACCAAAATCTGATCAAGCAAATCCTGTACAAAGATTTTTGGTATTTCGCTGGCCACGGATATTTTTACCAGCATAAAGACGATATACTATCCAATCATCTGTTCAATGCCGAAGGCGACGAATGGAAACGTCTACGGTCCAAACTTACGCCGGCCTTTTCTAGTGGGAAACTGAAATTGATGTTCGATATTTTGGCTAGGGTGGGAGAACGTCTGGAAAAGAAGGGTAACTTTAGTATTTACTTACAAACAATCGAAAAAACATTTTCTTGACAGAATGGCGCATATGAATTATTCGTTTAGATTGTTTATAGTCAAATTCCTTCCAAGTTGAAGCCTGAATGATTGTATACCTAGCGGCCTTAGAAACAATAACTTTATCTCCTATTCCAGTTGGGGATTTATGCGACGAAGGCGAACCAATCAACGTCAAGGAAGTGGCGGCGTGTTTCGGTACTGACGTCATAGCGAGCTGCGCGTTCGGGCTCGAGTGCAACACTTTGGAAAATCCGAATAACGATTTTCGAAAATACGGAAAGATGATTTTCGAGCCGCGATTTTTGGCGGAGCTGGTCGAACAGTTTTTTAACTGGGACGTACTGAACTTGTTCGGTCACACTTGGATGAAGAAGGACGTGAACAAATTCTTTTTAGATCTGGTTAGAGATATGATCGATTATAGGGAAAAAAACCACATTACCAGGTAAGAAATCGAATCTAAAAGGGTTTTTGCTCCTCTGAAGTGCTCTAGAGAGAGAGAGAGAGAGGGAGAGTTTTCAAGTTATAGACAAACTAGTTCTAGACGTTTCCTACAAAGGCTTCAATGTGTCTGAAAATATC
>MU186888.1:5483-39759 GCA_016904865.1 Pissodes strobi
ACACACACACACACACACACACATACAGACAAAAAATCGAAATTTTTTTTTTCGATTACAAATCGATTGGTATAAGTTTCAGAGCGATCCGACGCACCGTTACGAAGTTTTTCTCCCGATTGGTCTCGCCCTATAGAAAGCCCTATATTATAGATAAGGGCTTTCTAACAAGCAGTGTTTGGCAATTCTCAAATTACACTTGTACCCAAACTAACCCAAACTATCCGCCTGATAAATAACATGCTGAACAATAGAACTTTCCAAGTAATTATGGATGGAAATGTTGGCAAACTACTATCGCTAACGGATGACCTTTTGCAGAGCTTGGTTCTTCGCCCATTGCAATTAAATCTCTATTTATCGGAAACCACGCCAAGAAAATTTGGATACGCGAATAACCTGGGGCTCACCATACGTAGTAAGAGTTTTGAGAGGACAGACGATACGCCAACCCGTAAATATTAAGTGAACCCGCACAAAACAGTTCACAGGGAAGAAAAGGCTGGAAAACCTAAGACCTTCACTCAAAAGAGACACTATCCCATTTGCGAATACAGTAAAGTATCTGGGAATTACCTTAGATAAATCACTTAACTGGAATTCGCATCTGGATAAAATTGCCGCAAAAGCGAACCTGCAGACGCATTTATGGCAAAACATGGGACATTGGAGATAGCGTAGACCAATGATGGTACAGGAGCCACTGCGTGGAATAAAAATGGTAGGCAAACACGCAACCATTTTTCAGGCTGACACTCAAGGCATTGATATGACTGTACAGTAGCTCCTCGATAAAAACTGGAAAGGCAAATCAATCAAAATATCCAAGGTAGTATGGAACTGTCAGGAACCACTCACCAAACTAGGTAGAGAAAGTAAACTTACACTCATCTGTATACCTGAACTGAAGGTAACGAAAGAGCTGATAATCTTGCGAAGCAGGCAGCCGCAATGGACTGCTTCGTTCTGATTCACAGAACCAGAACCAGTACTAGGAATAGCTTATCACACAGCTAAAGAAGCTCTCTCCAGGAGGAAATAATAGCAATTTGTCATTCAAAGCAGAAGCGAGAACTAGACAACTTCTTCAGCTTGGCCGACAGCAGGTAGAGCCTGTAGCCTGTATATACACTGGCCATTGTCGGCTAAGAAGCCACATGCCCAAGATATTGCTTTCCGAAGAAACGGAATGCCGCTTGTGCTTGAAGGACGAAGAAACAATGGAGCATATTTTATGCCACTGTCCAGCAATGGAAGAACCTGACAAACAGTGTTTGGAAATTCTGAAATTACACTTGTAGGTTTGAAAACTATCCAGTCCAGAAAGCTAATCGACTTCATGAAAAGTATTGAGCCTCCGGCCACAGATGTGAGACCAAGGGTCGCAGTGGAGGGCCCAAGGGTCGTTCTTCCATTTAACCAACAAGATGGCAAATAGAGAACTATGCGTATATTTAAACAACATACTTTTATGGCGCAATAGAGATCCAAAGTACTTAGGAGTAACCTTGGATAGCTCAGAACAAGAGCTCTGCGGGACAATTTGGGATGCAACAACCGCCAGATACTGTGTCCCAGACTGACTGAATAGTCCGCACGTGCACACGATTGATGTACAACTAAATCACACAATACACGTGATATCTGACACGATTAGACCGACTAGACTCTTCCAAGGCCGTTAAGAAGATCTTATGGCCTGCTCCAAGAATTTTCCAGAATAATCAAAAATCCTAATTTCCCATTCATACAGATATTCCTGCCCTCAATAGAACAAAGATAAAATCCTGACGCCTCCTTTAAGGATAGCGAAGCTTCTGATTCAGTCTTATTTTGTGAATCAAACAGAGAAGTGCTCTTAGGCACTAAAATTTACCATAGGGCTAGTTCTAAAGTCAATTTGTAAATAAAACAAAAAGCTTTAGTATTATATGAATATTTTAATAAGTTATTTTACCTGAAAATAACTAGAAGCTCATAAATATACAAAATATAAACAATAAGTGAGTATACGTAGTCAGTGCTACAATATCAACAATATCAGTCAAGGCAAAATATCGACCTTGAAGAATGTGACATGAATAAATAAAATACAATATACAAGCGATAATAATAGAATTAGTATTACCTTAGAGTCCACTTATAAGCTAATATGTACACTATTGACGAGAAACGTTCAATGTTCAGGTTATCTTCTAACACTGGGGGGAAGTCACTTTGACAAAACACTTGCTAGGCCTATATCTAGCTTCTATGTACAATGTAGTTCTATTACTTGCAAATAGGAATGACTGAAGTGTAGTGGTTTGACTGGTATGCAGTTAGTGCATATTGGCATGGCTATTATGAAGCCTTTGTGGCATGCGTTTTCTACACGCAGAAATTATTGTAAAACACGCCTCGCAATTCGCGTAGGTATGCTAAACTAAGTGAATTGGAATAGCACTTATGGGAGACTTTATATTTTAATAAAGCCGAGAGAGTATTCAGAGATTGGGTTTGTAAACGTTTGAGCTTACTTACTTGGCCTTTTGCCTTGGGTACGATTAGTACAGTGTTAGAGAATTAGAGAAACCTCCATGGCTGTGTGCGCCATGAGGAGCGATTTGGGTATCGCGACTTGCTTAAACGAGGGCCAGTTAAGAAGAGATTTCTCGAACGGGAGAAGCTTCGTCTCTCGACTTTTGGCGCGTTAATTTACCCCCACTACTTCATATTACGTCAGTAAAGGGCAAATAACATAAATATAGAGAAATTGCGTAAAAGCTTAGCAACACCGGTTGTCTAAATTAATATTATGAATTTTAATACAAATCCGGTTGAAATCTGCTGCTTAGTTTTCATGAAATTTGAATATTAAAGATGTGAATTTTAGGGAATTTTAGTTTAGGTGAACTGGCTATCCTGTAGGATGCGCTGTGATTGGTCGCCTCGGTCGCCGGGGTCTAGCGGGAAACGCTATGATTGGTCAGATGAGTTTAGGATGCGCGGCCGGCTCCAAATGAGTAAAGGTAGTTGCAACAGATGGCGCTAGAAATACCGCCCGGATAAAGCGGGAAGCGCTATGATTGGTCGGAGGCCTTTTGAGGACGCTTAACTTTTAGCTTTCTAGACTGTCTAGCGCAGTGGATAAACGTGGAAAATAAGAGATGGCGTTAGTAGTATCGTCAAGGTTTTAAATTGTTTGGTATGCGAGGACAGTGGCGTGGAATGTTAAACTGTACGAAAATTAAATCGTTAGATTTGAAGACGTGTTCAAAAATGGTTTTTGAACAGCTTCTAGAAATTGAAGATTTCGCTTTACTGAGGAAGTGAAATGATGATTACTCCAGACGTATCCCACCTGAAGAGCCTTTAGGATTTGGCCTATCCTAGCAAACCAGGGTCACACCAAACAGGATTATGACTGGCGCTTTCAGAAGTGTCGCCTTTCCGTATCCCCAACACGCGACTGTGAAGCCAAGTTCCGATCCAGTAGGTACATTGTCCAGGAGTGCAATATGCGGGCATACCCGGGAAGTCCGATCGATATCTTGTAGGCAGCACTACCAGTGACTGATTATATTAAGAATCTTAGTGTTAGCTTGTAAAATTGTAACTGAGTTCGTTGTTAATTGTGCCTTACGCTAAATAAATAAATATTCATTTTCTAAAATTGATATAGCCAAGTGATATGTGGTATCAGCAGCATTGCTATATTATTTAAATATACCAAACCAAAGATTAACCGAGCACCGATATATTTTGTAAAGAATTGTATATATGTTTTCTTGCCAAATTACTAAATGTTTCCATTAATCTTGTCAAATATTATTGGTAAATATCCACAGAATATAAAACTTAGCATAGTATATGAGATGGGATTTAGAACTTCAGATTATGTGAGAAATCCACACCATAAATGCGGAATTTTAGACTCCGCAACGTCTTTGATTAATCAAATATAATTAAATTTAAGATGTCCGAAAGATTAGCAGTGATAAATGTCCGTATTTTCCAGACTTTGAACATATAAAGGTCGCATGAATCAACGGATCCCGTTTAAATTAAATAGGAAAATCCCTGTCGTTAATATAAACAAACAAACGCACGCGGAAATCATGAATTAGGGTTAGCTCTCCTATAGACACTAACTGACACGGTCGTAATTAAGTACATCATTAATAAAGATTAGTCAGCTGTAGTTGGTCGTATGACCCATTCAAAATAGACAAACTCTCTGTCGTACAACAGTTTGTTAAAATAAAAGTTATTGCGAACTAAATATTTCTGTAAATAAAAAAATATTTTTAGTTAAACCAAAAAAATATTCCAGTAACGAGCTGTGATGTGGAAGTGGTACGTATATAATTTTGCATTTTGGTTGGTTAGATTGGGCTAGTTAGAATATAAAAGTATTTATAAGCAATAGGTTTATTAACAATAAATATTTTTTCCCAAATGGCCTTTATGCAAGAGTGTAATTCGATGGACGTCAGTCAAGCCTTCTTGAAATGAAACAATCTATAGGCACGTTCAGCACACTTTTTGCTGGGTAAACCATTATGTAACACGTCATGTAACGCTCATTTGGATATCACTTGACGAGAATCTGCGCCAAAAACTGTACAAGAAGACGCTTTAGAAATGATGATGCATTTTATACAGGGTGAGCTAGTTGAATTTAAACTTTCCGCCTTTTCGAATTTTGCTAAGATATGTCACCATATAATATTTTTTTCAGGAAAACCAAATGAACTGGATCACCCAAACTTCCACATATTGAAGGAGAGGGATGGTTACGAGTTTAACATACTGTAAACTAGAAAGCGTATTAACTAAAGAACACTCAGTCTAAAGTTTGAACTTAATACTTGACATTGAATGATAAAATATTATGAGTATTATCTAAACATGTTTTAAAAACAATCAGTAAAATCTCAACAAAGTTTAGTATAAAAGAACATGCAAATCAAGTAAATGACGAATTATCTGGTTGAGTAGTTCCCTTTTAATTAAGGCAAAACGCTTCTTTGGTAATAAGTTCAAACCCTTCGATCCTGATCATCTGGTGGAGTAGTTCCCTTTTAATTAAGGCAAAACGCTTCTCTGGTAAACAGGATCAAACCTCCCGATCTTGATTATCTGGTTAAGTAGTTCCCTTTTAATTAAGGCAAAACGCTTCTCTGGTAACCAAGATCAAACCATCTCCTAAAGTTACGTCAGTGAAAAGTAAAGTAAAAAGTAAAGTGAACCATAGATCAAAGTGAAACCTAATTAAAGCATACCAGTATAAATTAAATGAGTTAATGCCCCTTAAAATCTAACACTAAATAAAATACAAGGTTACTAGCAAATTGTTTCAAGTTGTCAGAGGTCAAGTCCAGCCAGAGGTGCCGATCTGATTCCTAATACCAAGTATTGGAAGTGCCGTTATGACTTCTTTGACACGTGGTGGAGGCAGCCGTTTGATCCCCGTACATTGGACCAAGGACCATGGATTCGCCGAGGAGATATCATTTGGAGGTGCCGTCCGGATCCGCAGTGATGTTTATTGGAGGCAGCCGTTCAGATTCCTAACCCCGGAGGCGTTTCAGATGCAGTGAGCTCACATGATGGAAGTGCCGTTTCGACCTTTCTACAAGTAACGCCATTCTGACTCCGGGACACATAAGTATATATCTTCATTTTCTTTCTAAGCCATTTTTGACAAGCGCTCTTTTAATTGCTGGGCACCCTGGCATACAGGGTCAGTCAATTTATTTTTGTCTTTCGTCGGAATTGAATAAATCTCCGAACACAATTCATAGCCATTGGGATCCACAAGGTTAAAATCGTGTACCAGCCTCTCTTCAGATTGGAGATACCATCAATCAACATTACTGAGTATTACAGAAGAGGACCATAATGAAGAAGAACATTTTCAGCAATTTAAAATTTTAAACACAAATATCAATAGTATCATACCTTAGATTAAAGAAAAAATCACCCTTATGAGAGGAAAAAATAAGCAGTCTATGCAGATATAGAGAAATGTAGCTACAGTATAGAGTTACAATTTTAAACGCAAAGTGTTAGAGATAGGTACCGTATTGGGAAACTCATAGCAAAAGCACTTGAGCGTTGGATTAAGTGAAATATTGAGAAGTAAAATGAAGAAATAAGTAACTAGGAAATAGAGTTACCGTTGTAAACACAAGTGTTAACGATAAGTATCCTACTGGGAATATCTTATGGGTGAAATACAAAGGCGTTGACATAAAGCATAGTTGAAATCATGTAAAACTCTTATCTAAGGTACATACAGTAACAGTAACTAGAAGAAAGTAGCGTAAATATAAGAAGAAACCAGCATCTATAAAGAAACAATACACTAGGGGGATACGACGAACTGGACCAGGGTCGGAGGGAACCAAGAAAAAGTAAATAAAAATAACTAAAAAACCGTATCTGAGTAATTAGGAAGCCACCATAACTAAGTTAACACAAAGAAACCAAAAATTAAGCAAAAAGTAACCAAAACTAAGTAAATACAAAGAGACCAGACACTAAGAAGAAATCAGAAACTAAGCAACTAAATATAGGAAATTAGGGAATATAAATAGTAAAAATAGGACAAATATGTTAGGAATATGTAAATAGAATTTGGAACGCGAATGTTGATGATCAGTATCTGAGAAAATAGAGAAAATCATAAGGCAAACATGTAGGCGTCCAAAGAAGGTTCATATAGAGAAAAATAGAGGTATATACATATAACTAGGAAAAGTTATAATTTTCAATGCAAGTGTTAATGACAGGTACCACATTGGGGAAATCATTGTAAAAACACGTAGGCATTAGAAAAGCACAAGCTATAATTTTAAATGCAAGTGTTTAACGATAGTACCACATTGGGAAAGACACATAGGCATTTAATTAAAAGACGAATTAAAGAGTTATAGTATTGAGAGTACGAGAGTTATAATATTGAACTAATATAAAGGAGAAGCTAGAAAGCAAAATTATATAGAGGTCACATAGGAAATGTTGTAGCCAACTGTCGCAGAGAAGTACCTTAGAGGGAAGATCATAAGAGACACTTGGGCAACATGACGACCTAGGAGATGAAATTGAAATCCACATAGGGATATACAGGGTGTTTCTAAAATGTGTAGCGAAACTTGGGTAGGTGATTTGTCATGGCAAAATAATGGTAGTAAGTCATATAAAATAAATTCGAAATGCCAACGGTTCACGCGTTATCAGCTGTCAAAGTTTAATTTTTAATTTTACAGATAGCTTACTACATCTTACACCGATCAAGGTCATATTTAATATATCGGTTAGAGTAGATATTTTGCATCATCACGATTGAAAAATACTTCAATTGTGTTCCGCTAGAGGGCAGTTTACCTAGAATGAAAAACTTATTTTGAAGTAAATTTTTTATTTTGGTTCATTATGCAATTTCTGACGCTTTATTTTAAAGGCCAGGTAAATTAATTTGAAAAAGGTACTCTTGATTGAAATCGCTAAATCCAACCGTTTCGCCGCAACTTCCATGTTGTTGAATTAAAAAAAAATTCGAAGTCGATTTGCGGCGAAACGGTTGGGTTTAGCGATTTCAATAAAAAGTACCTTTTTCAAATTAGTTTACCTGGCCTTTAAAATGAAGTGTCAGAAATTGCATAATGGCCCAAAATAAAAAAATTACATCAAAAATAAGTTTTTCATTCTAGGTAAACTGCCCTCTAGCAAAACACAATTGAAGTATTTTTCACTCGTGAAGATGCAAACTAACTACCCTAACCGATATATCAAATATGAGTTTGATCGGTGTAATATATAGTAAGCTATCTGTAAAATAAAAAATAAAAAAATAAATTTTGACAGCTGATAACGGGTCAACCGTTGGCATTTCGGATTTATTTTATATGACTTACTACCATTATTTTGCCATGGCAAATCACCTCCCCACGTTTCGCTACACATTTTAGAAACACCCTGTATATGTATAGATGTATATATAAAGTTATAAGGAAAAGTAGACAGTATATGAGAAGATAGTAAACTAGAGTAGAAATAAAAGCAAAGGAAAACAAGTTAAAAAGTTAAGGATAGAAGGAAAAATTGGAGATAATACATCACAAAAGTGTTGATCGATACAATGCATAGAGATAGTTACCTACGTAGAAATAGATAAAACTGTAAAAGATTAAAAATAAGCCAAATAAGGGAGTATATAATATGGATTAAGATAAAGAAATAAAATAAGGAACCTCAAAGTATAGAAACATAGAAATAACAGAATAAATAGCATATACGTGGATAGAAGAAAACTTAGATTAAGTAGATAAGCCAACATAAAGATAGAATAACTAATCATGGATGGAATGAGAAGAAGTACACTCGTATAGTACATACAATTCTAAATCCACACAACCCTACAGTCAGCAGCATAAGTCTTGTAAAAGGCACCTATTATTAATGATAAGTTAAACATAAGTATATCGATCATGTTATAAAAATTAAGCAAAAAAATTGTAACTTGTATAGGTAATGTACACCGCACAAATATTCAATTGTATTCCTTACATATTGGCCATATTCCAGGGGGATAATAATTAAAAATACTTACATCCAAATAATATCATCAGTCAAAGCAACATAATTGACGGCACTGTAAATTACACATACATGTATTAAATATCTACTGATATTTTTAAACAATTCCGGCAATGATTACTATCAATGAAAACAAGATATCAATGGGTTATAATCACATATACTCAGCACTATTTTTCAGAGTAGACCAAGTATACGTGCTAATTTTTTATTAGGTTTAATAGAAACAAAATCCAACAACAATGACGCGACCGCCGAAGACCTTCAAGTTTCGAGAATTTGCAACATGCTGATTCAACAAGACGACGATCACACATGATAAAGGGTTAAAGTATAACGACGAATTAATATTGGACAAATTTGTAAACATAGCTGTACGATAAACTTAGAATAATTCAATATTTTAATATTTTCATTTGTTAAAGCTTAATTGCCGATTTTCCGAATAACAATAATATAAAAATACGGATATAGTACTAAAGTATATACTGGGTCAAGAAAGATGCAAGACATCAAAAATATTTCTCAATTGTTTAGCACCAATATGTTTTTTAATATTACTTGCAACAATGTTCCATTTCGGGTTTACGTACACAGTGGAGCAAATAAAGTATAACATAATACTTGCATGTGTCTAAGCACCAATATAATTTTTAATTTCGGTTTTACTTACACAATGGACCAACTAAAATATATTATAATACTTGCATATATTCAACGTACCATATAATTATTTAGTATACGTATGCATTATGATTTCAAATACCTACGACTTATAATGTTCACTACCGGGTGATAAAAAATTAAAAACGACAAATGTTCACAGAGAAATTTTTTAAGAAAACATACCTATACTTATACTAATATAACATGAGGATAAGAAAAAAAAATGTCAAGATTGAGAACTCATATTGTTTTATATTTGTTACATGTACACCCACTAGTCAATGGCGATGGAGTCCTGATATACACACCAGCCAAAAGGAGTCCGACAAAGATTCAGAATTTAGTAGGGACGTAGATCAACCCTTGGCTGGAATCCAGGACCGAACTATGCCATAGACAAGAATATTTAGTGCTCATACATAACTTAAATTTAAGTAGGTACAGAACGATATGACTATTCGAACATTGAAGACAGCTGGTTATTATTTAAGGGGTTCCACTCCTTTTAAACATACTCATCAAAAATTAATTTTTGATCGTCTCTGAGATAACGGAGTTTTTATTTTCTTTTTCAATCACAAATCTTTATTTAATGGGGAGATTATTTTCTTTTTGAACTTTTTAACCGTAAAAGATGTTTTGCATTGGGGACCAATGCTAGTTGGCGGGGGGCATGTGTAAACTAAAAAGGGTATTAACTAAAGAACACTCAGTCTAAAGTTTGAACTTGATACTTGACATTGAATGATAAAATAATATGAGTATTATCTAAACATGTTTTAAAAACAATCAGTAAAATCTCAACAAAGTTTAGTATAAAAGAACATGCAAATCAAGTAAACAACTTATCTGGTTGAGTAGTTCCCCGTTTAATTAAGGCAAAACGCTTCTTTGGTAATAAGTTCAAACCCTCCGATCCTGATCATCCGGTGGAGTAGTTCCCTTTTAATTAAGGCAAAACGCTTCTCTGGTAAACAGGATCAAACCTCCCGATCTTGATTATCTGCTTAAGTAGTTCCCTTTTAATTAAGGCAAAACGCTTCGCTGGTAACCAAGATCAAACCTCCCGAACTTGATTATCTGGTGAAGTAGTTCCCTTTTAATTAAGGCCAAACGCTTCTCTGGTAACCAAGATCAAACCATCCCCTAAAGATACGTCAGTGAAAAGTAAAGTAAAAAGTAAAGTGAATTATAGATCAAAGTGAAACCTAATTAAAGCATACCAGTATAAATTAAACGAATTAACAATTTAAACTAAAAGTAAAATTCGAGGGAACCTCAAATTGTTTCAAGAGAACCAAGTAGGTCGAGTCCAGTCAGTCCTCAGCGAATGGTCATGCGTTTTACGCCATTCTGGTAAATTGTATTCAGTCATAATTATCATTCTAAGTACATACCTTCCTGTATCTGGAGACCAATATAAGTACAGTTTGTTTAAGCGAGTCGTTATTCCATCTAATCTACGCTACCTACAGCTCAAAGAGGAACGCCGCCAATAATTACGCTCAGCAGCACGCATCTGGGAAGCGCCCAAATTCCTCTTTGACAATACCAAAAATCGCATCGTTACGGTTGAAAATGAAGAAATAGTCATCTTTTAATTTCCAGTTTGAAAAATCTAATTAAATCCTATGTGCCAGCCTACCTAAAAAAACAATCTCAGATTCGTAAACCTTGATATATCCACTATAAATGTATTTCACTAATTTTCCGTACGAGGTCTGAATATATGAGTTTGACTAGATAGCTTTGATTTCGATGCATTATGGAAAATTTGAACAAATATGTCTTCCAATATTGTAACTTGACGTTAACGTTGAAATATGTTGATTGCATGAAATCACATTGAAAACTGAAGCTGGAAAATTGGTCAGAGTCGGAAAATGCGGACATTTTTTGGTGATTAGAGGTAGATACAAGCAGAGCAAATAAAACACAAGAAAAAACAAAAATCAATATTTTACCTGTGTAGGGTTTTGTTCTCAGGCTGCCTCAAGGGTGGTTGATATAGGACTTCTGCAAGGAAAATTAAAGAGAAATTAGCAACCATCCACGAGTGAGCATAAAAAGGCGACACTAAACAAAAAGGCAACTCATCTAGACAAAATCATTCAAATCTCAGGTTTGGAAGTGCGTCTGTGATCAAACCATTAAAAAATTAAAGGTAATAACACAAGGACCGCCTGAGATTCAAAAATGGATCCGATAAAAAATTCTCACAAGTATGTCAAAAAACTTTTATACCCCGACACCATACTGTCAATCACAATTCCCGATTATTGAAAATTGAACCTTGTTTAATTTCCATCGATGGAGGTGAAAAATTAGACTACGTGCAAGCTCCACCGGAAGTTCTCTTGTAAAATGTAAACTGTTCAATCCCCTACGAGCTTCATGAGACATTTCGAACATAAATAATCTGAAATCTGGAACGGTGAGAGGGTGGTCTTGAAAGACTACGGCACTTAAGCCCCATTGGACTCCCTAGGTCAACCAATCCATCTATGCCATCGCTTAACTTAGTGTTGTAAAGAACGCGGCAATGTTGCCCGAGGAGGCTGATCTGAGAAAAGCCATGGTTTTCTAGCATTCTCCCAAAATAGATTCCCTTAGTTCCGAAACAGCATTGTAATCGCAGAGCAGATGCTCTACTGTTTCGTCTTCCTGTTCACAGGCTCTGCATAGAGGTGTCTCGTATAATCTCATTATGTAGATATGCTTTCTTAGCTGGCAGTGGCAGTCAGAATTCCCCATGAGTCGTTCTTCCTTGACATAACCAGGTACGCCTTTGCTGCAGACTTATTGGGGTAGCTTAGTAGCTCCCTGGAAGGTCGACAGCTAGTTGTTTCGTTTCATCGTGCCCTAAATTCTTCATGGGTGATTATCAGTTGTCGCGATAGGTAGGTTTTTAGGGCCAGCTCCCATAATATTTGAACCGGTTCCCTTCCTAGCCAATTTATCCGGTAATGTGTTGCCTTCGCATTGTGCATGTTCTTTAACCCAACACACAGAAATTTTGTTTTTGCGGGCGGCATCCTGCAGTTGATTGTGGCATTCTAGTACTGACCTGGTTGTAAGTTTATAACTTTTCAGGGCCAGTCGCGCTTGTCTACTCTCCGTGTAGATTTTAATATTCTTGTCCTCAGTATTCCGGCGAACAATCTCTTTTGCGGCTATGGATATAGCAGCAAGTTCAGAAAATCCTACTTTACCTAAATAAGCGCCCTGGTCAAAGAGAATAGCTACTTAATTATTTTTTCATATTTTAATTAAAACACGCTTCCTAATTAGCTCACGTACTGACTAATACATATGGAGGCTCCGCCCAACTCGCGGTAGCCCATTCGACAGTACTACTAAAAATTTGTTCCAAGTTTTCTTTGCAACGTGCCCCCAGCTATATTTTTCTTATTCAACTACGTTGCACTGCTACACCGGTATGCATCTATGTATGCATGCTCAATACATTACCAGTAATATTTCATGTTAATCCACTTCACGCGGGGTCAAAAACAAATATTTAAACACCATAGATGGATAATATCGTAGTTCAGAACACACATCCCGAGCTGGTAGGTACATATGACTAGTAGAACCTGGTTTACAAAAACAGGCGCAAGGCAAAATGACACATCAAGACGTTAATTGACTCGATATCTGAAATACCAGTTACAAAAAAAAAAATAATTGAAAAATAAAGGCTAGTATAAGGTAAATCAACTAAAACCGAAATAATACGGCATTCTATGATGGTTTATGTTTGCAATTATCTTTCACCATGATGTAGCAAATACAAAATAAGTTTGCAAAATACTTACCGTGGCTTTAATGTTTTAGTCATTTTCATCCATGGAACCTCATTTAACTTAGTTGACAAGCACATGTCCGGAATAAAATTGAAGTTCAAGCTCTTGAAACCCACTTAATACTAAATAATTACTTTTATTGAAGGCAAGCACATGTGTGATCAAAATACAACAACGAGACAATTTAAATAAATCAATTTTACCGTAATTAATTAGAGCAATCTCACTAATCATGTAATGTGATCAACATATGGTGATTCCATTCTTATGTGTGCCTTTATTTTTAAATTTAGTTAATATTTAAAGAAATTCCATAGCAGTAAGTTTAACAAGAATTCTTGACAGAATGGTAAACAATTTTTTCAAATAGCAACAAATGAAGGATCAGTTTTCAATAGTAGAATGTTAGATCAAATGCATCTTTAATTAGTATACGCTGTACTGTCATTTTCTGACCATTACATAACTTCTGCGGAGTTTGTTTGCAAATTCTCGGAGTTAGCTTTTGCGAAAATGCAGGCTTGTCATTTCCCATCCTGTATATATTATTTTTGATCCGCATATACAATTGATTGGAGAGTGACCCAACAAACCCCATTCCTACCCCTGTCAGACTAGTGAGGACCACTAAAGGAATAAGTCGTCTGAGGCCGATGCTTCCAGTGAAAGCGGCCCTAGGTGGTAGATGCACACGCCTACTCGCATCGTCCGATCAAAGTCCACCCCACCAGAACTGGGAAGCTCTAAGTGGTTTTTCCGAATCACGTTCCGTTTCCGCGCTGGTGGTTCCGGGTTCCACAGTAGGAATATATGGACATGATGGTGCTTCCAGGATCAAAATATTCCGGAAGTAATCTCCTCGGCCATTTGAATCTTCGGGCGCTGGATGGCCCTGGGAGCCCTTCATTCCGCATTTCACAGAGAGCAAAGACACCGAACCGATTTAGAATAGATTTCTGCAACATAAGTATGTTCTACAATAACAACAGTAAACTATCCCTATCCTGGTTACGACTTACACACCCCATTTAGACATAAGTTCGGAATGTGCCTTTTTGTCCGAAGAGATCTTTCATGTCACCGCGAGGACACACTCGAACCGAACAACCTTGACGTCATGTGGCTCAAGTTCTCTGCCAAGGGAGTAACCAAGTTTATATGTTGTCTCTATCGCCCTCCGAACGATAGAGCCTACCAAAGCTTTTTTACAACACTAGTTACCCCTTTTGACCCAATACAGGTCGATCACCCTAATTCAGAAATAATCGTTCTGGGAGACCTCAATGCCCACAACACCAACTGGCTCAAACATCACAACAAGACCGACAACGAAGGTAGAGAAGCTGAAGCATTTGCCATCAGCTGCGGGCTTACTCAACTTATAGACGAACCCACTCGAATCTCAGAGAGGGGTGAATTCGCCGCCCTCCTGGATCTTTTTCTAGCCACCAATCATGACCAGTACACAAATACAGTTGGTCCGCCATTAGGTACTTCCGACCACAAAATTATTACAACGGTTTGTGAATTGCCACTTCTACAGAAGGATCCACCATTGCCTCGCAAAATTTGTTTCCATGTTACACACTAACCTTAAGAGTTAATATATTTTTTTACATGTTTTTTTATTATTCATTTGCTTGTTAAGTATATGTAAATGAAGTTAACGACCTATACATCTTTATGGGATATGGAGGAGTTCTCCAGGATTCGGTACTGGGGCCGACCTTGTGGAATGTACTATACGATCAACTTATGAGCTGTCGGACGCCCCAAGGAGTTGAACTTGTCTGCTATGCAGATGATTTGGCAGTAGTAACCACAACTAGAACAGAGAAACACATGCTGGAGAACACAAATTATTAATCGTAAAAGAATGGATGTGGGAAAACCAGCTAGAAATCGCACCTGAAAAAAACGGATGCTATATTACTTAATCGTGAAAAGAAAACGAACCATATAATTTTCCATGTAGGTAATACAACGGTTAGACCGGTAAAAACTGTGAAATACCTGCGTATGGCTATAGACTGAGGAATGACTATGACAAAACATATATCGAACGTTTGTGACAAAGTGGATAAAGTTGCAAAATCTTTGATTGTATTGTCGTCCAATGTGGGCGGACCATCGGCTGCCAAGAGGAAAGTGCTTGCGATGACAATTCAGTCCATTATACTATATGCAGCACCTATAAGGGCAACAGCAACATCCTTTGGTTCTTCACTGGCAAGGCTAAATAAAACACAAATATTCATGGCATTGAAAGTCTGCTTAGCATATAGGACTGTATTTACTGAGGCAGGGCTCGTACTAGCAAGTATGATCCCTTTACATCTTCTTGCAAAGGAGAGGGAAATGTTGTTCAGAGGAAAGGAAGGCATCCGAACGAAAGCGAACATTGGCAGACTGGCAAGCTGAATGGGATGGTGCGGTATCAGATAGATGAACATATTCGTTGGTTCCGGAATTAAACTGTTGTACAATAGGAAACATGGCCAGATTAATTACCATATGACCTAAATATTTACAGGCCACGGTAGCTTCGAAAGCTATCTGGAGAGAATTGGAAAACGTAGAAACGCTGCATGCCCCTATTGCGGTGACCCGGATGACATACAATGGAAGCGGAATTGGGGTATAGGTTAGAACCGGGAAATATCGCACCGTCGATATTGGCATCACGGAAAAATTGGGAAATATGTAGCAAATGTGCAGTATGTGCGATGACAACAAAAGAAAAGGATGAAATAAAAATAGACTAAAATAGAAAATCGAGGCTAACTCTGGCCTTCAATTTAGAAGATGTCCAACAGATGGGACCAACTGCATGTGGCAGGAAAGTAGAGTAATGTTTAGTGGGTAGTGGTTCTGACGAATAACAATAAAAAATTAGTCCCAAACTATCTGTCAGGTGTACGTAAAAGTATTTTACACTTCAAAAAAAAGGTGGCTACGTTCGGGTTAGCTCTGTTTTGTAGGTTGGGTTTGGTTAATTCTAACCACCAATCCTGACCAGTACACAATTTCAGTTAGTCCACCATAAGGTGCTTCCGACCACAAACTTATTACAATGGTTTGTGAATTGCCACTTCTACAGAAGGATCCACCATTGCCTCGCAAAATCTGGCATTACAACTCTGCAAACTGGGGCGATCAAAGGGAGTTCTACCTAGATTTTCCTTGCCTCGACATCTGCTTTGGCAATGATGACCCGTCAGTCTGCTGCGAAGAGATTACGCATACTTCCCAAATTCCATCAAGTTACCACGCCCTCAAACTATCGCCCAATTGCCTTGCTTCCAATAATCTCCAAAATCATGGAACGTGTAGTCAATCAGCAATTACTAAAGTACCTCGAGAACAACAAAATAATCAGCGATAATCAATACGGCTTTCGCAAAGAGAGATCGACAGGGGATATATTGGCCTATGTCACTCACATATGGAGTAGAGCAATTGAGAACTACGGAGTCTCGAGCGATTGCGTTGGATATTTCAAAGACATTCGACAGAGTTTGGCATGACGGATTGCTCAATAAACTGCCGTCCTTTGGACTGCCAGCCTCTTTCTTTAGCTGGCTTGCCAGTTTTCTTAAGAACCGATCTCTGCACGTTGCAGTTGATGGACACATCTCAAACACATTCGCCATTAACGCAGGCGTGCCTCAGGGCGCAATACTTTCACCAACTCTGCTCCTCATCTATATTAATGACCTGCTGACCGAAACGAATAATCCTGTTTACAGTTTGCATTACCCTTGTCTGCTAATTTAGATCAGAAAAACCTTTACCAGCCATTGAGACTTATCACCGCAGACAGGAGCAGATTACAGCAATTAATAAAGACTTGGAGAAAGTTCAAACTTGGGGCGACAAAAATTTTGTCCAGTGCAGCAAAGACCCAAGCAGCGACGTTTACCAAGTGGGCCAATAAGGCGGACCCTGACATCACTATGGCAGGATCGACCATTTTTCATCCTCGTCAATCGGACTACTGGGTGTATCGGTCAACAGCAATATGTCCTGGCATGGCCACGTTGCTAAAATCATAAAATCAGCCTCCCAGAAGCTTGGTGCGCTATTTCGCAACAAAAAAATTGAATACACCGCAGCAGTTGCTCTTGCTCTACAAAGCACTAATAAGACCATGCTTAGAATATTGCTCACACATATGGGGTGCCGCACCAAAGCACACTATAAAGCTGCTGGTTCCAATCAGAAGAGAGCTGTCCGTCTCATCGGCGACCCGGAGTTGACCCGGAATCTGGATAGTCTGGAACACCGCAGACATGTGGCCAATATGTCCCTGTTTTACAGATTCTTTCACGACAGATGTTTCCAGGATTTGGCCCGCATCATCCTGCCCCTGGCAACGCCTGTCAGACAGTTACGACAGAGGGCAAGAGCGCACCAGTTCGTCGTACAACTGGAAAGACCTAGAACATCGCTTTACATAAACTCCTTTGTCGCACTGCATCACTGTAGAACTCTCTAACAAAACATCTGTTTCCCCCCAATTTCAACCTACAACTATTCAAGAACCGTGTTACAACCTACAACTATTCACGAACAGTGTCAATAAACATCTTCTTCGCGCACACACACCGCTCGTCGAGCGCGATAGAATCTTCCTTTAGCGTGTGTGCCACTGCCATAAAAAAAGGTAAAAAGATTCGAAAAGAACTATTCCGATAAAATTTCAAGAGATTGAACAGCCCCCTAAAGAACAAGTGGATGATGCATTACTTCGCTATATGCCCGTGATGTAATGTCAACAAGAACAGAAATTAAAACTTTTCACTTGAATTTTTTATAATTATTAATAATAATAATAATAATAGTAATAATAATAATAATAATAATAATAATAATATATAATAAGTAGTCTCATTTGTCAAATACTAATATTATAAAATTAAATTACATAATTATTGCTGCATATGATCTTTATTTTAATCCTGCCTATTTTCAGAGCTCGTCTAATACAGTACATAACATACATAAGGCTAACCCTAAACTATTTCTACAATGTTCCATTTTCTTCAAAATTTGTTGTAAATTATTCCAGAAATTATTACTTCATTATTCTTGCATATGAAACTGCAGCTTTCACGATCTAAAAGGGGAAACATATTTTAAAAAATAAATAATTATTATTTATTAGTTAAAATTAGGTTAACTATAAAAAATCTTTTCAACTCTAAATTATACAGTTGCCTAAAATTGGGTGCAAAACCTAGCTCTGTCAGTGAGAAACGACAGCAAGGTATAACATTTGCCTGCTTAGAAAATACAATTTTATTAAGCCTGTATCTTAAAGGCTGTACGTAGGATCTTAGGTTCTCTTTAGGAGGTTGATATCTGAAATATATAAAAGATAGAAAAAATCGACGAGCGCCATTTTATATATCTGAGGAATGTACAGGGTCCTTTACTTACTATTAAAAAAGGGTGATTATGATATATAATTTTACATAACAAGATCTTCAGATAAACTTACCAATAATGTAGAATTATTTGTCATTGGTCCAAATGTCCCAATAGTCATGGTCAGTGGTTTCTGTGCTCGGGCTATCATAATCTGAGTCAACTGTTTCCCTTCTTTATTTAATAAATACCATTTGCTTTCATATAGGGCATCTGCAATGACTTCACTCTCAAATAAAAATTTCTAGTTAACACAATTTCATTCCTAAAGGTCCTCAATGCGCTTTACGTGCAATAAAATACATATATCTTAATGAACGTGAATATATCTTTTAGAGCAGTTGAATAAACAAAAAAAAAACTATGGTAGTCCGTTGGAACGATTTTTACTTTGTTGAATAAGGCCTAAGTAACATATTTTACTCAACAACCCTGATTCGCACTAGGGCTTTTCCATATCTAACACTACCATATATTGCTATAGATTTTAGTCTCTTGAAGCCAATCCAAGCGCTATCGACAGACTGTTAAGTTATTGTTCACGGCAGTAAAACTTAGATAAAAAAAATCGAAGTTCAGCAGAAGCTATATAAGTGTTTTGGTTTAGGGTAATTGATTTCATTAAAATATGAAATAAAGTTGAGAATTTTTTTTTAATTTTTACAAATGGTAACAGGTGTGACATGACAAAAGTTATATAATTCATTTCTCATTTTCAGGCAAGCAAAACTCAAATTTTTAGTTTAACCATTCGATAAAATAATGTCCTATTTGGTGCCTGCTTTTTTTAGACCAACAAAAGGCAAGCATCAAGTACATTTATTTCATACTTACCTGAATCTTCACTTCATTACAAGTCCAGCCTAAAATAAATATTTGCATTCCAAGTAGTACAAAAAAGAATAATAGCCAGCCTATTTGCGATGAATCCATCTAAAATATCGAATATTGAATACATATTTCTACAATATATAGCAGAAAAATACATAATTAAAGAACCTAAAGTTTCAATAAGTATTGAACAAGAAAGATATTGTTACGTTTTAGGATATTCACGACATTTAGTCACTGGTGTGAAATTGAAACGGACCAAACCGGGGTCAATAGTTTAGAGATTATTTAATATATTTAATTAAAACTGCTTAAATCATGCAAAACGCACTGTGTTCATAAAAAAGGGCCAAAGTTAGGTAGAAACACTTAACAGTCCACACCCACGGCGATGTTGCTTGGCAATAAGGGCGAGAGTCGCAGGGCTAAATCAAATGAGGGGGACTTGGCCTATAAATACGCGACAGAATTTGATATAGACTCACTAAGTTTCTTTTAAAGGTAAAGGGCATTACGCTGCCAGTTTGTTCATAGGTCACTTATTTTATTTGGAAAATAATCGAATTTTAGAGAAAGTAAAAATAATTTCAAAGTAAATTAAAAATGGTTATTGCGGCTGAATTAATTGGTTTCCTGGTTATGACATTACAGTAATGTTGACACCAGGAATATCCCTACGGTGCCCGACTGTATGTAATCCCCAAGAAAGTATAATAAAGGCCGAATTGTTGGATATGTTTATTGTACCTCAATCGCCTTGACGCCGATAAAACGGTGCCGGTGGATTGGGTTACAGTGAAAGGTAATCCAATAATTTTGTATTATCCGATATACTTTTAGCGTAATGTTGTATGGGTTTCGACCCCAAAGTCTGAGTTACGGTTCACTGACAGCTATATAAAAGCTGACGGGCGTCCCGGCCAGGCTCCACGGTGCCAACCTGTGCAGGGTTTTGGGCTAGGACTAGACTACTGACAAAAATAACCCGAAAAAAAAATAAAATTAAATTCAAATAAAGAAATAAATTAATACGGGGACGGAGTTTAAATTTCATTTCTGGGCTAAAGGGATTTTGAACAATAAGGCACGTTTCGGCAGTCACTAATTTTCTTTTAAAGGGAACGCTACTTCAAGCAGCAGACATCGAATTATCAATAGTTAAGATTATCAAAATGACGACCAGGGCATAATTGCAAAGAATTGAGGGAGAAAGAACCAAGAATCAAAAATGTACAGGTGAGAATCTAACTATGCGGAATTATACAAGGGTATTAATATGGTCACCCTAAATTCGACCCGTCATAATCCTTTGTTAAAAGAAAAACAAATACCATCAAAATAAACCACGAGCTCAGAACCAAAGAAAATGTTACTACGACACACATTTTCTTTGGTCAGAACAGCCACATGTTTCTATTTTAAAATGTATTCTAAATTTGGGTCAATTGGTCAAGTAGTAGTACTACAACAAGAGATTATTATTACTCGTAATGTAGTGCGTACAAAAGGGTATACTGAGTGTTTGGACTGATAACAGTGACGGGGATGTTTGTTGAAGGATGATAGTTGTACGGTGTTGTATGAGGTATGTCTTTTGTGCGTATTCGCGGATAATAATATGATAGCATTGGGGCGTTAATAAAAGTTGTGCTGTGGGTCAGAGTATGGTCAATGTTTATAACCCATGTCGTATGGCAGGAGTTGTTTGCCTTGGTGCTCACTCACTGAACCGTTGTCTTCCTTCTTCAAGGGGTTATAATTTCGAAGCATCATAACTTGATACCCATTTTATAACTGACGTATTATTTGCGGTAAGTGACACGTACCACATTTAAGTACCCTAGACTAACATTTTATTATCAATTTTAGTAGTCAATAATAAAAGGTATTCTCGAGTCAATGAAACAGCTCTCACGTGGGAAGAGAAGGTGTAATAGGGATGTAAATTTATCGATGAAAACAATCGAGTATTTACGAATACAATATACCTCTGTTGCATTCTCTCTTCCCACGTGGGAACTGCACCCATGGTTCAAGAATTATCCCCCACATAACAAACTATGGATTCTTTAATCGTGTTTGAAGCCGTTTGGTGAAATTATTTGTTCAAAGTTTAAATTGATATCTAATATCAACATTTACATATAAAGCTCTTTGTGAAGTTTGGGTTAATAACATACTATTTTAGTAGTGAAAATAAAACGTAAGTTTAAGAACCTAAATAATGGGCTACCATGTAGTTCACTTATCTTTTGCGACTTCTCACTTTTCAGCTGTGATCTGCCACTAGTCATCTATCATTGCAAATCACCTGCCGCTTGCCACATTTCATAATCAGCTGTTCTTTTATCTCTTATCTTCGACTTATATAATATGGGAATGCCTTTCATGTTCAACCGTATGGGATGTTATAGTACAAGATAATGAAGCCCAAGTAAATACTACTTTAGGAGTAACATAGCGCAAGTAAAAGTACTAGTTTGGATTAGATACATTTAATTTTTGTCAATTGAAGTGATGTGCCTCATGTGGGAGATTCTTCGAATTTTCCACAGGAGAAAGTGATGTGAAGTTTCTAAAAATTAACTCAAAAACAATTATGCTTATGGAATATCAAATAGTTCGATAGCCCTCAATACAGCAATTCTTAGCCACTGCTGAACACCGGCCTCTTCAAGTTGTCTTTATGGAAGCTTTGGTGATGGTTAACGTTTTCTATATGCGGTCTAACCCTTGCTATGTGACAAGCTCACACGTTTGCTCGTCTCTGCCTATTCCCACCCACTTCAGCAGTTTCGATTTCCATATTTGTGAATTCTGTTGGTTCGCTGAGCATTCGTTGGCATTATTTTGGTGTTGAACTAGTTAATATCCAGATCAAATTTCTATAACAATGGCATCATTTCAAACCCGTGTATTAAATCATTTCGGAGATAAATGGTCTCCCCATTTTCAACAAACACTTTATTACACTATTGTGACAACTATTTTTGTCAGCTCTTACTATATCTGATGGGTCATATTCGTGCATCAATGACCTATTTTGTATTCGTTAATTTTTTTAAAAAATGGAAGAAATTTCTGTTGCGTCGAATGCCTTTTGAAAATCGGCGAATATCAATACGATATATTAAAATATTTTTTCTTTTAAGCATTGCAGATGATCATGTGTTCCATATTTTTAACGGAATCATGCTTCTTCCCTCGGTCGATAAAATTGTAAAGTTTTCTTTCTACCCTATTTTGGGAATTATTCGAGTGAAGATTTTGCATGTGATTCGAAAAGCTAATTGGTCTCCAAGTTAGTTTTCCAAATGTGCTTCGTCGCCCTTCTTGCGGAGGTGTATATTTTTCTGAATTATTCCAAAATACCAAATAGGGTTTTCAGGATTTATAAGCTCGATGACCATTCCATCTTCTCTTGGGGCTTTATTGTTAAAATAGATTTCAGCCATGGCGCTTTTGAGAATGTCCCTACACCAGTTGTTTTCAACCTTCGATGTGACCGATTCACCTGGATCTAATGTATAATCATTGATTTCTTCTATTATACCTAATATTTCTAACATATCGCTATTCTCTTCTATCACACCATAGGTTTTTCCTTAGATTTTTTGCTTGTATTTCCATGTCTACATGCCCTCTCCACTTCTTGTTTGGATTCCCTTTTCTTCTCCTTTCTTGTTGTGTCCACCCTAACACTGTTCTAGTATCCTTACTTCGAGAATTTCTATACGTGGCCATACTATCTAAACGGGCTGGTCTTTCTGGAATCTGGAAAAGATACAGATTGGCCAAAAACCACAGCATCAAGGCACCATTAGACCCCTTGCACAACCTTGACCAGCTCATCCTCCTACGCTATCGCAGAGTTTCATGTTGAAACAAAAGGGTCGATGTTGTCTGAGCAGGCTCTGCTAAGAAATTACATGGTTGGCAACTTTTTTCGAAAATGAATACATTTAGTTCCAAAATAGTGATGCACTCGCAAAGCTGATGTTCCATTGTTTCGTTCTCCTCTTCACAACTCTTGCATAAAGGTGTCCTCCATAATCTCATTATGCATAGATACTTCTCCAGCCGAGCCGGCTGTATTCAATCAGACACCTTGTCATAAGACGTAGGTTCTTCTTAGACATATCCAGGCATTTTTTGCTGCAGTCTCATTGGGGTAACTTAGCTTTCTAGGCAGCTGATTGTTTTATCCCATATTTCCTTAAAAACTCTATGAGTGATCAATTTAATTAACTATTTCACCATTGCGAGTGGCAAATTTGAAGGGCCAGGTCCCATAATATTTGAGCTCTCTGCCTTACTTGTCAATTTATCCACTATAGACCTGCAGGAAGCTTTATACCTTTTCAAGGCCAATAAAACTTCCTTTGCCTTCCACGTTGGTTCCTCGAAATTTCACGTGCGTGACTCTGCACAAATCAGCTATTGATGTTGCAGTGTTGGTATCATGGTTGGACCCATTTTTGAGTATCAGGCCTTACCTTTACCTTATCTTTACTTAATTGTGTGTTTGGTGCCTGAAACTCGGTCCTTAATGGGATTTAGTACTGCTTTTGTCAAGTGAGTGTTTACTCTACGTGTGGATACTTATTGACATGTCCTCGCCAATTATGCGGACAATTTCTCTTTGGGCTACGGACATATTAGATAGTTTCGTATTCATATGCTTATATGTTTTTCCATAAGCCACTAGAGCCAACCAGCCGAAAATATCGAGAAGAGATTCCATACTGACTTCTCCTTCGAATTTTAAGTCACATACAAAGATGCTAACTGCACTCTCAGTTGTAGCACTAGGTTTTATTTTTAGTGACAAATTTAGGCGGTTTGCTGTCTGCACAGACCTGCAATGATGGACCTTTCCCAAGCGTCTTTCCATTGGCGGCGGCGTCGAGTCCCTCTACATTCTACACACAGTTGTATACAATCCTAAGTAAGCATTGCAGTTAAAGCCACCTCCTGAACAAAGCTCTAGTTGGTATCGTTCTCATAGCTCCGGTTATGATTAGACATCCGATACTTGTTATACCTGACTGAGTTTCAGCATAGCAGTTTTCTCTTGACTCTTGAACCATCAGACTACAGTTCCATAATCATTCATCGGTCTAATGATTGCATTCCTCAGCATTTTCCCACGGTAATGCGGTATTGCTCATAAGATATAGATATGCTATGCATGCCTTCTTTAGTGCTCGTTCTAGGTGAATATTCCAGGTTAATTTTGCATTGAAGATAACCCCAAGCTACATAAATCCAGATCCAAAAATTTAATTGTGTGCTAAGAGCAACGAGCGTACGTCATGGAACCCGTTCTTCTCTTTCTGGTGAAGAACAACATCTCCGTCTCCCAGAAATTGACGGAAAAAGAGTGGTTCTCACACCAATATCTAACCCTATAACATTTTCTCTCTATTCACCTTTATTTTCTAATTTTTAAATTGTTGTTTGGATTTTAATTGAAATGATTTGAATAAATAAAAGTAAGATATTGTTCCTTGAGTTACCCTGTCGCTGCTCAGATACGTCTTATTGCGGTGGCACTATAGGGGTGTGAGTTCGAATTCTGAAAATTCAATTATGGGCGCCAGGTCTAAAGTAGACCGAAAGATAAGAAAAGATAAGCTAAAGTGTCAGATTACATTATCCATAATAACACACCGATGTGAGGAAAGTAAAGGCAAGAAATAAAAGATAATTTTTAATAATAACCTTTGACTCTCCTGAGTCTCTTTCAAATTTTAGATTTGAATAAAAATTTCAACTACCAATTGATAATCTCCTGTATAGGTAAGATAAAATAATCAATAGTTAATATGAACTGATCAAAGACTACAATATATTGAGATAGCTAACCTGGCCAATACCTATTTGTAATTGTAAATAATCCAACTGCAAACGTCAGGTTGATAAGCTAATAGCCCATAAGTTACAATCAGTCCACTAATAAGTCCAGAATATTTCATTACGTAATCAAAATGATTCTCAGAATCGAGCAAAATCAAATCAATGTCAAAATATTGAACTTCGATCACATATTGTATTTAGAAAATATGTCAAAATCGGGAGATAATTGTAAAATGTAACAGACGTCTCTGAGAGAAATTCAATTTACTTTTAAATTCAAGGCCTAACCATTGGAAAATTTATATTTTCAATTTAAATTTAAGGCTTACCCTTGAAAAATTTATATTTTCAATTTAAGTTCCAGGCTTATGTACCCTTGGAAAAAATGAAATATAGCCAAATAATATCCCTATTTGTTAGGTAGTAACTAGAGTAAAGATAATTAAGAAATAATAGTTTCCAAAGATTAATACCGAATATGTACAGAGTATTTAATCACTATAATACATAGTTCTTATTAAAAATAATTATTTTGATTGATTCGATCAAAATCCAAGTTACGAAGCTTAAAGTTAAAGATATATAATCTCGTTTTGAGATACGGTAAGATAAATGTAAAATAAGATAAATGTACAAGATAAATCAACGATACGGTAAAGATAAGATAAATCTATGAGATACGTTAAAGCTAATTAAAGTTAAATTTCGAAATGTTGGTTTTTCTGTTAAAAAAATCAAATAATGTGGAATTGTGAAAACATTTCTAAAATGGATCATTTATCTTTATGCAATTTCAGACGAGAATGCTCAGGGCCCCTAACGCTTCTTCAGCAGAGTGGTTTCCACTTCCCAATCAACAATTACATTGCTACCCACCAGGCTACGATTTTAGGAATGGAACTGTATCCTGCAATCTCCCGATCCTCTCATACAGTCTCCTCATCCGCCCATATGAATTGAAATTGCTATCACTCAACTCGAACCAGTTCAAATTCAGGACTCCATTAAAGTTAGAATTAAAATTAAAGTAGAGTTAGGTAGAGTTAAGAGCAGAGTTAAGAGTAGAGTTACCAGTAGAGTTAAGAGCCTGAAATAAAATAAAACGAACATCAAACGTCTCTAAATGTCGTCCTCGTGCTGCTAAAAACTCGCCATCACTTAAATAATAATTACTTGTTGGTCGTCTCTCCTTCAGGTGTTGGCTAATCTATACTAAGATGCCATGGAGTCAAAAGTTATTACAATCCAGCCTAGCTGCCATCAATTTCCAGAGGAATTAAAACATTTTGACGCCTCCGTCACAGCCTATCACCTTTTAGGCCTGAATGCCTAATCAAAAGGTACTAGTGCTTGAGCTACCATCGGTTTTATTCACTCACACTCACAAAACCTGATTTCCGCAGGATGCACACGAAATCAACCTACAATATCCGAGTCGACACAAGGTCAATTCAAATACCGTCAACTAAGTAAACATGAACTCACTTCCTAATTAGAATATTTCGCAAAATCTCGATCAAATCTCCTTCAAAAGACATTCAGAATTATGTAACTGTCAAAACAAAGCACCTAGTTATGTCACAAACTAAAGAAAAACCGTAAAATTGATAGATGCATTGCTGGTTGCCTATCTACATTGCTAACTTTTCTTATTAAATTCAAGATACCTGCAACCATATTCACTATATGCCTGCAGCCCAGTAGCGTAGACAAATCAATTACATTAAAAATAATTCCAATGGTGTGCTAGATTATATTGAAGTTCGTGAATGTATGAAAATAAATTAATTGTTTTTGTATATTTAACCGCAAATTGATACAGGAAAACAAAATTAGTGACATTGGAACAGCCATATCCAAATGATTGTTATAACCCACCCCTCTAGTGCTGCACAGAACCCCTTCGAGTTTATCATTTAGCAGTATCGCCTGATCGCCTTCGCTTACGTTGGTGTAAAATCCATTTGAGTATGAAGGCTGTCGACAAAAGGCTTCATGTCAATGGTGCGAGCAGTCTCTAGGAATCTCTGACTTCAGTGTTTCCTACCTTTATTTACACGCGCCATCTACAATAATATATGTATTATTCTCATTACATGTCTGGTTCTTTCGTTGGCAACTGTTCCTCTCGCTGCTTGTGTTCAGAAGTCCGGTGCGTTATGGATCTTTTCGGTCTTATTTTTTTTATATACCCGACTTCGCTGCTCTGATTATTTTTTACGATGGTCTTATGTGACGTTTATTATTTACCGATATTTTGTCGTTCCCATAGAATCCTATTTGAGATGGCATTCGATTTTCTTCCTTGACAGTGTCGTTCTCTATGTATAGTCTAGGTTTCCATCTTTTGTAATGCACAGTTTTATGTAATTTATATTCTTGGTAATGCTTTATTAGTGTTTCATCTTCAATAATTAGATCATTGTTCTCCAATAAACATTTCTCTGTTAGTTTTCAATTATGCTTATTCTCAGAGAACTTGTAATAGACAGTATTCGATGATTTTCACATTGCTGATCATCATCTCTTTCTTGGATGGCAGATATCATACATCTCTTTCGTTCCTATGGAATCTCTTATGGATATAGAAAGTCTTAAAAGAGTAGTAGATATTTGTATAGCCTTTCTGCTCCATATTCCATTCACTAGGATCCACTAGTAAGTCGTCAGATTCGGAGGATTGTTAATTTTTAACGTAACGAATGATTGTCTTTCTAATATTGTGGATTACTTTGTTGATTTTGAATGACATTCTATGTAACTAAATTCATCGTCCCTAAGCTTTTTATTGAGATTTTTGTCTTGGTATCATACCGATCACTGTTATATTTCAGTGTTCCAAAACTTTATTTGGTCGGACGCTTCCCAGACCTCTACTAATAATTTCTTTGAAACACTTTTGATTTTCTGGTTTTATCCAAGTTTTAATTTCGATTTTCTTGAATATCATTTATTGTGCTTTCCACACGTCGATCTTTTGTGTAGTATGGCATGGGTTGTTCTTCAGGAGATAACTCAGTAATATTACCTCTGGGCTGCCGAATTTTCCTGTAATCTGATAGGTTTGATTTGAGTTATTTTTTGGTATTGAACTCACCTCATTGGAGAGTAAAGTGTGTCGGAATTTGTTTCAGTGCTGTGGTTAAATCCATCAATCAATTACTTTGACGCATAATAACTGAACAAGTTCCCGGTTCTATCGAGTGTTGCGTGGAATTACTCTTCTGGTAAATAACGCCTCAACGTTTAAAATAAATTTTCGTTAGCTTCTTATTTATCAAGAAGCCAACACCATCCTGATTTATGAACTTTTCGTCATCTTTTCCGACATGGCAGGAAATATGTTGCCATTTTAGCATTCGCATTCGTGATAAAAAAAATGACAAGATGGAAAGCTACCTGGGACCATATCAAATATTGAGTTAAAAAATGAAATATTTAAAAAAATTAGAGGTATATAATGTATAATTTAATTAAAAGCATCTTCTTAATAATATTGGGGTTTTGCTCTTAATTTCAAGCCTTCTTATTTCTTTAGTTTCGAAATTATCCATTTTGTTTTTTTGGTTAACCCAAATTCACATTTTTAAGTTTTGACACTGTTGCATTCATTGTTTACTACATCTACAACTTTTTCGAGTGAAAGATGTTTTAATTTTAAAAGTTTGAAGAAACTAAGTATATTTCAAGTTTATTGGAAAGCTTATAGCCATCGTTAAGGATTGACATATACAGAATACAAATTGATTTATTTTTGCCTATGATAACTGATAATGCGTCACTTATTAAATGAGTTCATGCATCGGATACTACTTTCTAAATAAACTTTCCTAACTTTTTTAAACCGATGTTAACCCAATCTATACTTTACCTTAATCAAATTAGCTGTAACGGATGCCATGTCGATGGAACTTAAAGTAAATTCCATCATAACTATATTCCTCGTACACTCATTCAAATGCTTAACAAATCTGCAAAATACAAGACAAATAAATAATGTTTACTATAAAGAATTTTAATTATCTCTCTGTTTCCGATTTTAGGTCTTTATTTCGCTTTTCGATCATTTATCCACTTATTAACTCGAAATGATGTTGGTTGGATGATGTCGGCTGGCTTTGGCTGCTTATTACAAATAATGCAACCAATGCTGCCATTGACACTGATGTGTTGATATGGATTTTGATTACTTCCTTCTAAAGCTTTCATGAATTATGAACAAGTCAAGAACAATAAGTAAATACAGGTGCCTGTGTTTAACTGAGACGTCTATAAAAGGACCATATGTAAAGGAAGTTACTAACCCCAACCTCTATCGCCTAATTTTATATTTTTTTTATGGCAGTGGCCCACCCACTAAAGGACGATATCCTATGGCGCTCGACGAGCGGTGTGTGTGCGAAGATGCTGATTGACACGGTTCTTCAACGGTTCTTGAATAGTTGTAGGTTGTAATTAGGGGGAGATAAATGTCCTGGGAGTGAATTCCACAGTGATGCAGAGCGCCAGACAAAGGAGTACCTGTAAAGCAATATTCTAGGTGTTTCCAGTTGTACGACGAACTGGTGCGCTCTTGCGGTCTGTCGGGACTGTCTGACATGTGTTGCCAAGGGCGGGCTGAGGTGAGCTTACGCGGGTCAAATTGTAAAAGTCCGATTTTGCCAGTGTCAAACATTTTTAAAATTTCATTTATATGCCGCATTTAGGAAAAAAGATGCTGTATTTTGCACTCATCGGTTTATTAATTCTAAAGTTATTGGTTTGTTTTGCTAACAATTCGCTTGAAATTGCCGCCTTTCCTAATGTAAATTAACTCTATTCTAAGTATGGGTTAACGATATATTTGTATTAGCATTTATAACACCTTGTGACTATGTTTATTTTAGTTGATAAGCGAAGCACATTGTTATTAGGATAGCTTGGCTTGATTTATATTACATTACTGTAGAACGGCCAGCGAACCGATTTATATTTTTAAGAATTCTGTTAATAAAACCAGCAAATACGCTGCATTAAACTCGTCGATTCGTATTTTATTGTCGGTTTGAATATTTCATAACTTTTTGGGAACTCTTGGTTGCTGAACTCCAATTGCCGGCCGATCATTTCTGAGATAGTTACATCGTTGTGGGACCTCTGCTTTTATCTTTCCACCCGGCTGCTGCTTTTTCATAACATTCGGTTGTTAGTCCTAAGTAATAGGAATGTACTGCTGTCGATTTAAATTTTTAAAAGTTTATCGTTTTGTTAGGGAATATTCTCTGGTATTTCTTGAATCACTTGATTTCAATGCTTTAATTGTGGCTTCCTCCGTCATGTTACCTTCATAATAAATGAGAACTAAGTCGTTTATTATCTTAGAATTATTCCTTGTATCGAACCACTCGGCATGTATCAGTTCATCACTACTTGCAGATTTGACGTAGCATTTGATCTCGTAGAAAGAGAAAGGCAAATTGACGGAAACCAATCGAGAGTTCTTCTCAGATTACCTTTCAAGGCGAGAAGAAGGTTTGCCGTGAGTGCAGTCTCAGTAGACTCCACATTTAGTTTGTGATTTAATTCCGCCCATTTATTGGGATATACTGTGGTATCTCTTGGTGTTTTGACACGACCGATTTTCGGGATCTGCATACTGTACTAGGTAAGCATTTTCTCTGGAATTATTTTCCCCCTATTGCTTGTGAAGAATGAGGACGACGCCATGACAATGACAATGGTTTTTCCCTTATTTCTAGCGGCTTCCCACGTTCGTCGTATAAGACCGAGACCGTCGAATTCCCCATAATCCTTACACACGATCGAGGTAATTATTGCTACAGTTTTTTGCCTAAATTAATGACAAAAAAGGTTAACACAGATAAAGCTATTAAGCTTTATCTGTGTTAACCTTTTTTGTGCAAGCAAGGTACCACCTTTTACCCGCAGGCTACCACATTTTACTATCAGGCTACCACCTTTGCTACCAGGTTACCACCTTTGCTAGCAGGCTACAAGTTTTACTAGCGGGCCACAACTTCAATTAATGGGCCACAGTTTAATTATCAGCCAATAGTGACACCGAGCTATCGAGTCCTCGGTTAGTTTTCCCCGGGACCATCGAGTGGCAGTACCTGAGGTATCTATAGGTGCCCGGCGACCGGATTTGGTTATCGTACAGAAAGCTTTATCTATTAATTCGTTTGCTTATCTGTTTAATATAATCGCTCTTAGTTTTCCTTCTTTTAATATAACACAAACATTGACCGCCAAGCTCTGAGATAGCTCATTTTTCATTTATTCACTGGTTTATTAGACCAGTTAATCTAATTGCTCTGAATTTTCTCTCTTTTTAATATAAGTCAAGCATTGACCGGCTTTAAAACAGTTTCAATAATTGTATTCTTTTCATTCATTTATCGAGTAATATAACCGCTCGGAATTTTCTCTCTTTATAATATGAATCAAGCATCGACAGCCAAGCTTTCAATAGTTTTATTCTTTTTATTAATTTATCGATTCATTTGATTTAATTATTGTGGTCGTGCATTGCTACATTAAAAATCGGTGCAGCTATTAGCGTACACATACCTAGATGTAATTAGCTTAGTTAACATCAAAGTGATCACTTCGGTTTGTAGTATTTAGTGCATTTAGTTGTAAGGCATACACTACCGTTAACAACAGAATCGGTCTCCGTACAATCTCCATATTGTACTCTATTTATCAATTTCTTTAATAGTCATTAGACATTCCTTGGTCTTTAAAATTGCAAATTTTACTGTAAATTGTTGCTGTGTTTTAAAAAAAAAGAACTTAGTAGCAAATATATTGTTCCTTAAATTTTATATTGTGTTTTCTTGTTAAGTTAAGCTTGAGTAATTTTTGATTTAATAAGCCAGCCTAGCCACCCTGCACAACACCAGCGGAACTTTTTCAGTTTAGTTGGACAGAACTGGTGGCGCTCTAACGACCCCACTACCGGGGCCGGGCATTTGTAACACGACTCTCCAGGGCTAGGTTTCCTTTTAATTGAAAAAAATCTTTACTTTTAACTTCAAGAAGAAAAACGTGTTGCAAAATCCTGGGAAAATCTGCAGTGAAAGTAGCTATAATACAGGGACATCTCGGCCACATGTCTGCGGTGTTCCAGACTATCCAGATTCCGGGCCAACTCCGGGTCGGATTTTATTATGTCCTTTCAAACGGTATCAAGGATAAGATAAGAGAGGTGCTTTAGAAGGCATTAATTTAATAATTTGATGGGTTTGCCTTTGCGTTTTTGAAGAATATGTAATTGTGTAGCGATGGTCCAAAAGAAAAGACGTTTAGTTATTTATAATAAACCTAATATATAACATATTAAATCCATGGACTTTCTAGGCATATATACCCTATACATATACAAAATTCATATAAATATACGCCTCTTCAATAAAATGTTATAAAATATTACATAGTATACAAATCAAATATAGATATACAACTGGTCAATAAGGTATTATGAAGTATTATATAATCAACAAAAAAATACAAAAAATCATATACGACAGTTCGATAAGATACAGCATACAGACATACCCAAATATTAAGTAAGCAATTAAGGTACAATTTACGGTTACTTACTCATAGTTCGAGTTTACACTAAACTTATCACTAATCTGACTAATCATATCATTTCCGACTAATACGCGTATTTATATATGTCCTTTTTAATGGTACCGCCTATAACCCTTAAACTTTCATTATTTTACAAGGCATATATCTTAACTGATTGGATTAACATGCCTCCGATTTTAAGACTTTTTTATATGGCTTTTCGATATTTTATTTATTCACTTATTAACTTTATACCTGACAATAAAAATTTAAATTAGTTAATATCTACCTATGAATGCTATGAATTGGGGTAAAATGGGATATATTCCATTTACTCCAGAGGTTTTGTATGGATCGATTTACTAACAGTATACCTAATTCTATTTGACCTTGATATTTCCATAGCTTGCCCCCATTTTAAAGCAGTTGACCTTTTTAGCTTGCTTTTTGTGCTATCTTCCGAAAGTGTGATTCAGTGAGCATCATCAACCTTTCCTGGAATAATGTCGTGTCGTTCTTTTCCAAGAAGCCTATTTACTTCAGAGTGCCTACTTTGGCTATCACTTTGTACGTAGTCCAGCCCTCGTGGAGTTTTGCTTTGTCAAATAGCTAACCGTGGAGGTTATAATCAGTGCAAAAATACCTTTGAAATGAGGTATCAATGGACATCCCTTCTCATTAAAATAGTTGGTGGTAATTGTCACCCATGCTTCGGGGTTGAAAATAGTGGTGGTGCAACCAGATTGGTTTAAAACCCATTAGTGCATAAGATCCGATAAATCGGATGTCGTATTTATGCAACCCTACTTTTGTATAAGACTAAACTGGCTTTTGTAACAGGCGTTAGTGACATGTTTCAGGTGTAAACTTCTTATTTATTTAATTTTTACGGTGCGATAAATGCCTTAAAGAAGTAAAAACTGCACTAAAAGCAACATGGATCCATGGCTCTATTCAACGAGACGACAAGGACAAGTATTTTCGATTTTATTTTAATTTTTTGACAACGTCGACCTCAAAATTAGTGAAATTTGTATGTGTAGTAAACCACCTGACATGATCGAGTAGTAATCTGCTCATAAATTTACAATATTATGTAAATATGTGAGCCTAAAATTGAAATCCGATATATCGGATTGTACGCTTTATTGCCAACATTGTATTGGCTGGCAGGAACGTCAAACTGGTGAGAGGAGTTTGATTACGGGGAGTGACGCCCCCGCCATTCCGAGTTGCCATGGGATATGGCGCATCAAATCCCATCGTCCTCCCCCAGGCTGGAGAACACCAAAGTACAAAGTCTGGAGCTGATCAATGACAGTTTGTGACAAGAGGGGCTGCATTGTATTGGCTGGCAGGAACGTCAAACTGGTGAGAGGAGTTTGATTACGGGGAGTGACGTCCCTGCCATTCCGAGTTGCCATGGGATATGGCCCATCAAATCCCATCGTCCTCCCCCAGGCTGGAGAACACCAAAGTACAAAGTCTGGAGCTGATCAATGACAGTTTGTGACAAGAGG
>MU186888.1:55475-79597 GCA_016904865.1 Pissodes strobi
AGTGTAATTCAATGCGATCCGATGCCCTAAACTACAATACGATATATTTTATACAACATAAAATATATGATACATAATATCTTATAGACATATTGTCATATAACATAATATATTCCTTGAGCACAAATCTTACTGGATGCATTAAGGGTCTCGTTGTAAATGCTGTTTTTTAGATCACGAAACTGTTGGGAGATTCTCTTAGTTGAGCTCTACTGCATTCTGGGATGGAGTAGAGTACTCTTGGGAATATTTCATGAACTGCTGGCTAATGGTTTCCTAGACAACGCTTGAAATATAAAAATAAAGAACCAGAGATAACCAAGGGCTTAAAAATATCATCTGCTAATGTTATATTATTATACATGATGCGGAACTTTACTGATAGCACATCTATTTTAAAAAAAAATTGGTAAATATCCATATTTGTATAGGAAGTTAATTGCTAAACGGTCCTATTTTTTATGTTTGGCACACACAAAAGGAAAATCCTATACCAATCAACGAGCGGGGCTTCTGCGGAGAAACGGTGGACGTTGAACTTGAAAGGCTGTAGGTTATGATTTTCGGGTAAGACGTTACTCGGTAGTCCATTCCAGAGCGAGGCAGTCCTCCAGACAAAGGAGTCCCGCAACAGCGCAATACTCCTAGCCTTAATCACCTTGATAATGAGCAAAAAGGAAGTTGGTCATTAATCAATGCCTTGAAAATGTCAAACAAATGTTCTAATCTTTATTATTCAGATATATGCCCCAACATTTTATGACTGTGATATTGCCAGAAACCGGACGGTTAACTTGAATACGGGCGCTGCTCCTATGATTATCCCGACGGGCAGTTCAGTAAGTCCATTATTTCTTTCATTCAATTGATTCTTATGAGGGAATAATCGTATATCAGCTAAAATCGTATGACTCTTTCTCCCAGTGCCTTGAGGTATTTTTCTGGCTTTCTTAAAAATAGGGCGGTGAGCCCTATCAACTACAGGCTTGTGTCATTTATGTCTACCTATTCAAAAGTAATAAAAAAGCTGTTTAGTAAGTGACATCATTTATTTGTCATAGATAGGTACTTCATGCGGATCAATTTAGATTTATTTAGACCGGTAGGGGCACCAACGAAGCTATCTATCAGTTTTTAGAATAAATGGGAAGGAATGCATCTAGGCAATGCTTCGTGAGCTATCGAAAGCTTTCCACTATGGGTGTCATCGAATACTGTTGTGGGAACTTCTATTTTATCGATATCGTGGGGTTGTTTACAATTGATTCCATTCAAATTGTCATAGTCAGATGGTGGTTGTTGATCTTGGGGTTTGTGCTAATGAGAGGGAGGATTTGGTGTTCCACAGGGTTATGTTCTGAGCCTGATGCTCTGTCTCTAGTACATTAATGATTAAGAACAAGTTGATACCGAAGGTAGATCTACCCTGTTGGCAACCTGCTATCATGCAAATTATTTGGCATGATAGTGACAGCAAGAGGCTGCAACAAAATATACATCTGATCAACCTCGTGCTCAACAGAGGTTTGACGCTAATCGTTTCATGCTTAATGTATAAAAATTAATATTGTGTGATGTTTTGGACTGCTATCTTGAACTCAGGCAGAGGGAATGGAGAGCAAATTTCTCGAGCTGAACATTGATGAAGGGTTAAAATTTCAAAATCATATTTTGTTAATCAGTAAGAGTTGCATCTGAAAGTGAGGCTGTTTCACAGGTTGGCTGTGAAATTGACTTCGAAGCAGCAAAAACAGTTTACCATATGCTCGTGGAATCACACCTTCGACATGGGATTTCTTGTTCGGGACATTATAGCCAAACTATGATAAATTCACTATTCGTTCTTCGGAAGAGAGCGGTGATGATGGCCCTAGAGAATCGTGCCTGCCCTTGTTAAGTCTAGAAGAATTTGAACGTTGCATTCGTTGATTATATTGGAGTATATGTCTTTGGTATAGAATGGACTTTTAGTGCATGAAAATGCTACGCGTCAAGCAGATAGCTTAAAACTGTCAATTCCAACGTCGGTTTTGGCTAAGAACTCTATTATTTTTGAGACTAGGAAGTATATCTTAATTCTCGATAGTTTAAGAGCTGCGGTTATATGAAGAAGGTCTTCAGAAGGTGTTGAAAGCAAACTATACCTTATAAGAGTATACGGTATGAATTATCAAACAGACATACTTATACTTACATCAAGATGGAACTAATATTCGATATCCTATTCAGCTAAGAAGTTAGTGATTTAAGTTGAAGGCATTCAGAATATTATCCAGCTGGATTACCTGCGACGCGTTATTATTCAGCATATATATCTATTGTAGCATTTTCAAATTTTGGCGTAAACAAATGCTACAACTTTGCTAAGTTTATATTTATTTTTATTTGCAAACATAATTTAGATTGGATTATTTCAATATATGTGCAGTGTATAAAGTACATTAGCTTGTTTTACTTTGAAAGTATAAATACACTTTCTATATTTATATGTATGTCTCGGTATGATGTACATATGATATGATGATAACATCAGGTCTGATTTTTGTCCCTTTGTTAGTAGTACCAGGTGTTCGACTAGGGTTCGGAAACACCTTTCAAAGGTTCTGGTTGTGCAGTTCAATTTGCTAGTTATTGTCTTCATAGATTTTAATATTTTAGCTCACTTTTAATCCCTTAGGAAAATGGTTACAAGATTTCCTTTGATCTAAAAGTTATTAAAAACTTAACAATTTGTTCGACACAAATAATGTAACATTCAGTTTGTTTATTATTTCAAGCCAATTCGTTGCAATACCTACCTCAGACAATTTACAGATCATAAGAGTCATCTAATGTATCTTGTAATTAATTTATCTAATTGTATTTCGGTATATTATTTATTTTTGTTTTCTTCATCTTTCGAGATTTAGTGTTTTTATTTCTTAAGTTGTAACAGTTCGATTTTGCCAATTTTAAAATTACATTTATATGCCGCATTTAGGGAAAAAATTATGCTGTATTTTGGCACTCATCGGTTTATTAATTCTGAATTTAATAACTCGCTTGAAATTGCCTCTTTTCTTAATGTAAAATTAACCATATTTTAAGTATAGGTTAGCTATATATTTGTATTCTTAATCCGTTGTATCTATTCATTTTAGTTGATAAGCTAGAGCGATGTACCATATTATTAGGATAATTTGGTTTGATTTGTATCTTATTTACCATGAACAGCCAGCGAATCGATTTATATTTTCAGAATGTTGTTCGTGAAGCCTGCAAAAACGCTGCGTTTGACTTGTTGATCCGTATTTTGGTAGTAGTTTTTGTGACCTTCGTCACGGAGTAATAGGAATGTACTGCTTCTCGTAGGATCGGCTGTCGATTTGAATTTTTAAAAGGTTATCGTTTTGTTATGGAATATTCTCTATTGTTTCGTGATTCCCTTGATTTCAATGCGTTAATTGTGGCCTCCGCCGTCATGTTACCCCTATAACAAGCAAGAGCTCGGTCGTTTATTATCTTAGAATTATTCCGTGTATCGAATCACTCGGCACGTTTTCGCCCATCACTACTTGTGACGCAGGATTTAATCTCGAAGGCGAATTGACGAACGGAGTGGACGGGCCTTTGCTAGTTTGACCGGAACGTAAGACGAACTCTTGCCAGGGCGGCTAGAAACTTCACGTTTTAAGTATTGTGATATAATACAACCCTTTTGATAGGGGATTTATCGTGTCGTTTCTGTTTGTGTTTTTACACGACCGATTATTCGGGCTCTACATGCTGTACTAGGTAAGCATTTTCTCCGGATTCCTTTTTCTGTGGCCTGTGAAGCACGAAACCGCTATGATGCTAAATTTTTTTGTTTCCATTATTTATAGCGGCTTCCACGTTCGTCCCATAAGACCGAGACCGTTGCATCTCTCCTAGTCCACCCTCAAGTCCGAGTTTGAGGTAAATATCGCTACGGTTTTGCCTAAATTAATGAAATTGATTGCTTATCTGTGTCACCTTTTTTTTTGTGCACATAATGCCACTTGCTTTTCCCATAGGTTATCTTATCTACGCCATTTTATCTGATCCAAATTTTTATTTTAAAGTAACTTCAATTTTGATCTTATGGGGAAGTTTATATATTCTTTTTAGGAGTGATTCATACCTATCTTTTTATATTCAAGTTGTCTGAACCTTAATATCTCTTTTATTTGCTTTATTGCATTGCAGGTCCATGTTTTTTTTTGTCTGGGAAAATTTGTTTTATAAAGAAGATGTATTTATGCAAAGCGGGAGGGGGCCTATGATTTTTATTAAAGTAAGGGGGCTTCATTTAATGCGTACTGGATTATTTCAGAGTTTTTCTGGTGGGCCAGAAGTTCAATTGAAGAACTACAACTTTTTCTGAAGGGACAGAAGCAGGTCCACAACTTTTTTTTTCTGGAAGGCCAGAGGCGTCACTGAAGGGCCTTAACTTGTGGTTCCCGCACTAGAGGCCATCGAGAGCCGTTCCTATCCATAGGCACTTCCACCAGAGTTCGACGACGGGATGTGGGTATAAGTTTTGTGTCTTATTGTTTCTTAGGTGGATACACCTAAGTAGTAGTATAATCTTCGTTTTCTTTTTTTCATATAAATCAAACATTGAACGCCGAGTGCTGAGGTAGCTCATTGATCTTAATTAATTTAATTTACATTTACATTTATTCACTGGTTTATCGGACCAGTTAATCTGATTGCTTTGAGTTGTTTTCTCATTTTAATGAAGTCAAGCGCTGGCTGGATAATTTCATTCTTTTCATTCATTAGTCGGCAGATATAACCGCTCTGAATTTTATCTTTTTATCATATGAATCAAGCTAACCATAGTTTTAATCTAATCTGGTGCTTTTATTAACTTCTCAAGTTTTTTTGATCTAATCATTGTGTCAGCTCATTGAGGCATATTATCACCATCAGTGCAGCTATTAGCGCACGCATACCTAGTTGTAAGAAGCTTAGTCTACGTCAAGTGATCACTTTGATAAGTAGTGTTTAGTGCATTTAGTGATAAGGCATATAGAACCGAGGTTTTCCAACTGAGTAGGTCTCGGTACAATCTTCACATTGTACTCTGTTTATTTTATCAATTACTTTAACAGTCGTTTAACTTTCTTTTGTCTTTATTCAACCACATTTTAATATAACCTTTTTCTCCAGATAGATTGTTGCTGTGTTTTCAAAAAAAAAAGAACTTAGTAGCAAATATAGTGTTCATTAAATTTTAGATTGTGTTTTCTTGATAAAAGTTAGTGGATTATAATTACGCCATTGTTTTCGTTTTTTTTGACTGGCACATATAATTTTGGCAGTTAGGCAGATTTAATCGAATCGACGTTCCCAAGTAACGGTTCTCTGCAGATTTATAAAGCGTATTTACTTGTTGCTTGTCGAATATGCCTAGAGCAGAAGTTCGATTAACCGAGCTGTGACGTCATATGGTTCTTCATTCGCTTGAATTCGTTATTTCAACTAAGTTAAGTTGGTAACAATATTTCTGAGGACGGTGTTGAAATTCGTTCCCTGAGAAATCCGAGTTTTCCTTTTACGTCCTAGACCGGCGAGGAATCGATAGGTCGTCATCTTTTGTGAAGCCTTTTCGAGGTGTCTCATAGCGTGGTTAAAATAATTAGGGGTCATTATTTTATGATATTTTTGTTACGTTAATGTATTTCGACCCTAACCAGTGCCATGGATGCTACCTATACAAGTTCCTGATGAGTTATTAGAATCCTACCTCCACGTGGTAAGTCATTAAATCTTCATGCTGTATTCAGTGGAATTAATAGTATTTTCCAATCTTTCTAGAAAAACCTATGTTGCCTTTGCTCTCGTGTTGCCGATCCTTGAAATTGACATTCATTGATTTTGAAAAAGTTTCTAGAATGGACACTATTCGCTTTGTCCCAGTGGCTATTACCAGGCAATAAATCCTATAGATAGGTCTATAGGTAAGATGAAAAACTAGTTAGGTTATTAGTAATCTTTTCAATGTTAGATATTTATTTTTCCTTAAAACAAATAATTGTTTTTAGGGTCGTGCCACTTCAGCACACACATATGGCTTTCCTTTAATTGCGATATCTATTTTTGCCTGTTTTGGGTTAGAACCACCACTTGCGTGTTATGCCCATGTTGCTTATCATCGACTGGATATTGTGAACCAATGTTTGGAAAGGTCAGGTTGTGATTTGAGGATGCATGGACCGTAAATATGCTAATAGTGATATTAATTTAGGAATAATTTAAGATTAGAAATATCCACTTCATGATTTGTAAGTCATATCATTTACCTACTTGTAAGGCTGTCTTGGCAAATTTAGATTGTCTATAGACTGAGTAATTAGTTACACATGTCTTATATTATATACTTGCGGCAGAATAAAATTCATGAATTAAATCCTGTGCGCTATTTACCAACTCATTATTTTATTAACATATTAATTGATACTCAGAATGTTTGCCTTACAGTTTGTAACTGACACGATTGTCAAAAATAGTCAATATTATGTAAGCGCTTGTTTTTCTTATCGCTTCATTGTTTTTACATGAGTTAACTTATTTGATATGGCAAAACTCTTTTTAAAAAATATTTATTCGATAAAAATTACAAAGTACTTGATACTACTACATGTCAAAGAATATTAATACATATGTTTCTAGAAATTACAATATATAAACTTGTACTGCTAACTCAGCAAACTACGCGTCAGCGGTTTCCATAAGAGAAGGCGATATAACTCCTCCACCCCTACAATCAACTACGCCATTTGGGGGAGTTGAGTTGGCTGATGCTCTTGAACTTCGGTTCTTCTTTCCGTTCGTACAACCAGTTTTCGGCACCATTTTCTGTATGTCAGGTAGGCACAGCTAAGGACCAGAAATCCATATATAAGAATGGTCCAGATGGAAGGATAGTCGAAAACTTCGTCGGTGATAATGAAAGGCTTATTGGCGATTATTTGGGTCTTCAGGTTCTGCAGGCTATCGAGTTTCAAGTCATCTAAATGTAGGCTCAAGTTTAGCGTCGGCAGTGGGCTCGGAGCTCCAACTATTATATCAGGAAAGAGGACTGGATGAACAGAAATGTTAGTTTGCTTCTGTTCGTTTATGATGACTCTATTTCTGATGATAACTTGACATCCATTTGGAATTTCGGAAATGTATGTTCCAAGCAGTCGCAGTTTTTCTACTTGAGCATTACAATTAATTTTGGCAACTTCTTCTTTTGGTAAAGCGAATAACCACTGTTGAGAATCGGCCAACTGATTTATTATTGGTTCTTGGAAATGTGTTTCAATTTGCTTGCATGCGGAGGTGTCTTTTGAAGATGACAGTAGGCTTACTGCGCAAGGATTGGATTCTTCAATGTCTTCTAGCTTTTCAACGTTGCAAAGGTGTTGTAACTTCGTGACCTTTTGACAAGCCTGGTCTTGGTATTCGTAGTGTAATTTATTTTTAATTAAATACTTATTTCGCGGCAAAACAGCCTTAAACCGACTCTGGGAAAATATTGGTGCAGAATACAAATGAAAAAGCTCAAAAACTTCAGAAGTTGTAATTGGTATGTGTAATAAATATGTTACTCTATTATTTAGAACAAAACAATCGATATTTATTATTTTTTCAAATAAAGCAACCTTTTCAAGCTCTGGATTAATAATCATTTGTTCTGAACCTACCCTTTTTTGTAAAGTAATTAATTCACTTAAAAGATCTTCAGTTTTTATGATGCTTGGATGCATTGTTTTTAATTTACAAAAAGTCATAGAGTTTTCAATATCCTGGAGAATGGAATCGAGGATTTCATAAACATTAATTATTTGGTTAAGTGTGTCCTTGATATACATGGAATTTTCCCTATAAGTGGATTTCTGTACTAAATAGCATATTTGATTAATTTTTTCTTGAATTAATTTTTCATGCTTGCCAACCTGATTGATCATATTATTAAATTTACTAATAGCATTAATTGATAGTGAATTTTGTTTCAAGATGTTTTCCGACAACTGATTTTCATGGTTTTGTAATTGTTTAATAACCCGTTCGTATTTTTCACCATCAGCGGCATCTAAGTTGCCGGTTATTGCTTTAAATACTGAGCCAAGCATATTCACAAGGCCTCTTTTAATTCTATCAGGGTGAGGAATTATTTCTTTAATCTTATTTTCTACTCTTACTTGTGTCATTGTTAATATTTTTAAGTAATTCGCAGCGTCAGCTGAATATTCTGAATGTGTTGCTAATAAGGTCGTTTCGTTGTCTGATTTCAAATGCAAATTGTTTATTTCTAAGATTATCGGGTTAAGGTCATAATAATGAATTAAAGTGAAACGATAATCGCGAATCTTAGCATTTCCTATTTTTATCGGCAACAATCCAGGATTGTCATCTAATTTTCTGAGAATAACTTTATCTTCGATCCCAATTACAGCTGGGAGAAACAGGACGACACAGCTGAAATATAATACACGATAATGTAACTAAGGTAAAAGATAAATGTAACTTGAAGTTATACACATGTTGTGATAAAAAAAATGCATATGTTAATTAGTCGAAACTGTATGTATTCCTGAGAGGTCTTTTTACATTATCCATGTGAACTTTACCTTGAACATTAGAAGTTACAGTCTTACGTTCTTTATTAACTGATATGACTTCCACGGGTTTTGAGAATTTCTCGGCAAGTTTTTGGCGAGTATGCTTTTTTATGTATACTTCTTGACTTGGCTCAATTAAATCAGGGGCGTCACGGTTTGCATTTATTTTGTTTATTAATTTCTCTTTATTTTGAATCAGTTTTTCGTTAATTTTTGAGTAAAGCAATTTTGATCGTTCTTTATGGTCAGTAATATAATCCGTGAGCAGCAGTTGCTCCAAATTTATGTCAAATGGATCATCTGAGGTAATGTGACCATTTATGATATCGATCGGTTTTAATTTTGTCGCTGAGTGTATTGAATGGTTGTAAGCTAAAATTGCGTAAATCATTTTTTGCGATATTGTTGACTTACTAAAACCTTGAGCATTTAATAATTTTATGTGTTCTGCGATGGTGGAATGAAAACGTTCCACTACGCCGTTCGATTGAGGATGATTGGGTGAAATAAAGTGGATTTTAATTTTATGTAATTGTAGTAATTCGGTAACTACTGAATTTTTAAATTCCGTCCCGTTGTCTAAGATTATTTGTTTTGGCACACCATGATGAGAGAAAAAGGATAGAAGGTTATCTGCTATTTCTGTTGCTGCTAAAGATTTTAAAATATAGGCTTGGGCATATTTTGAAAAGCTATCGACCACTGTGAGAAATTTTGTTTTTTCAAGGGTATAGGTATCGATGTGAATAATTTCGAAAGGCTTTCCTGCGGTAGGTGTTATGTTCATTTGGGTTTTAATAGGATTCCTTTCATATTTTGTTCGTATGCAAATTTCACATTGGTTTATAAAAGTTTGAATTGAGCTTTTCAAATTGGGCCAGTAATACTTGTTTTTAATTTTTTCTTCCGTTTTTTCTATTCCTCGATGGTTGCTTTTTCCCTCATGATAATTTTTTATAATTTCAGGGATGCTTTCCTTATCTGTGACGTCAATAAGTTTACTAAGACACCTTTTAAATTGAAACGAGGGCCATCTAAAATATTTTCTTACGACTTCACAAAAAGGTTCATACGATTCTTGATTTTCGAAATATAGATAGTACAATTTTCCTGGAACTATACTTTCTTTTACAAAATTCAAGATGTCGGATTCAAAATTATTTGTACTTATTTGAACGTAAAAACGTCGTTTTTTCTCAAATAAAATTTTCATTCTGGTCTTCGCTGGTGAGTGTGCTACTTGTGAAATTATAATTTGATTAGCGCCAAAGTTTACAGGGCTTTCCAGAATTGGGATTCCGACGATAGGATCCTGGTCATTGTTAGAATGAATGGTGTCACCTTCGTCTGGTTCTGGGATTTCTATGGGATTTTCGTCTAGCTGAACTATCATAGAAGCTTGGTCTATGTCTTCGTGCTATCGAGAAGTTGAGGGTTGGTTGAACTGTTGATTTTCATCTTCAAGTTCTTTGTTGAAATCTTCCATGTATTGTTTAAGACTAAATCCGTCCTGACCTTCCTTAACATGTAATTCGATGCGTGACAATGCATCTGCGTTGGTGTTGGCCTTGCCCTTTTTATATATTATGTTGTAATCGAACTCTTCCAATTTGATTCGCCATCGCATCAGCTTGGAATTGGGATCTTTTAATGAAAATAACCACTGAAGTGGCTTGTGGTCAGTAACGATATTAAATTTACGCCCATACAAGTATGGCCTAAAATATTTTGACGCCCACACCAGACACAAACATTCCTTTTCGATTGTCGAATAGTTTTGCTCTGAATCGTTGAGTGTACGCGAAGCGTACGCCACTGGTAAGTCCTGACCGATGGGTCCTTGGCTCAGTACTGCACCCAAGGCTACGTTGCTGGCATCCGTTGTCAAGTTGAATGTTTTTGAAAAGTCAGGGTATTGTAGAATTGGGTCGTTAATTAATAAATTTTTGCAAGTATTAAAACAATCTAAAAATTCTTGATCGTGAACTATTTTGGCTCCTTTTTTAAGGCATTTTGTAAGGGGTTTCGTAATCTTTGCAAAATTATTTATAAACCTGCGGTAATACCCTAGCAAACCGAGAAAACCTTTTATTTGTTTAGTTGTCGATGGAACAGGATAGTTTTTGATAGCGGAAATTTTATCCGGATTAGGCTTGACTCCCTGTGGGGTAACCACGTGTCCCAGATAGGCTACTTCACGCTGCAAAAATTCGCTCTTGTCAAGTTGAATTTTAAAGTTGGATTCCCTTAGGCGTTGGAACACCTTTTTAAGGTTATCCATGTGTTCCTGCAAGGATGTTGAAAATACGATAATGTCGTCAAGGTATACTAAACATTTCTCGTTTTGAATTCCCCTTAAAATTGAATCCATTATCCGCTGAAAGGTGGCGGGGGCGTTCTTAAGCCCGAATGGCATATTCATAGTGGCCATTTTCCATATTAAAAGCTGTTTTAGGAATGTCTTCTTCGCTCATCTCAATTTGGTGGAACCCGGACGCCAAATCGAGGGTAGTGAAGTACTGACACTTACCTAGCTTGTCGAGTAAGTCAGTAATGTTGGGTAGTGGGTATTTATCATTGATGGTTTTTTCGTTGAGTTTTCGGTAGTCCACTACGACCCTCCATTTCTGTATCCCTGATGCGTCCTTTTTCTTTGGAACCACCCAAATAGGGCTGGACCATGGGCTACTAGATGGTCTAATTATTTTTTGGTCTAGCATTTTTTTAATTTGATTTTTGACTTCCTGCTTATGAATAAAAGGATACCTGTAAGATCTTGTATATATCGGAATTTCGTCGGTAGTTTTAATATTGTGCTTTATTTTGCTAGTGAAACTTAAGGGAGTATTTTCTTGGTAGAACACGTCCGAAAATTCTTGGCAAAGATTTAATATTGCTTTTTGTTCTTCGGAATTTAGGTGGTCTACCCGAATTTTTGAGAGATCAAAATTAGTTTTAGGCAATTCGTCGAAATTATTTAAATCAATGTTTTGGCATTCGTTTCTGCTAAATTTTTCGGTATCGATGGGTTGTGAAAAATCTAGAGTTATCGGTTCACATGAATTGTTTAGAATTGTAGTAATCGCGTACCCGTTTTTCGCTACTGCTAGACATTCTGGCATTTCGCAATTTTGAAATTTTTGGTGTGGTATAATAATTTCACCTTTTTTAATGGACGTTTTAACTTTAATTACTTGTTCCGTTCTAGGGGCTACAGCAACACAGTTTAATTCTGTGTGTATGTTATGAAAGTTAAGTTTTATTTTGGCAAAAGGTGTTATTAAAAATCCTGTTTTAAAATCAAGATTAGCCTGAAGTAACTTAAGGTTGTCGAGCCCTATTAGACCGTCAAATACGTTATGAAATTGAAAAAGGTAAAATTTAAGGTTTTGTCTAGTGGGTAAATTAAAAATTGTCGATGCTGGTATTAATGCACTATGTCTATGTGCCGATTTTTGAAATACGGTACTAACTATAAAAGGGTCTTCAAAAATAGAATTTGGGTAATATTTTTTTGCCAAATTAGGATTTATAAATGATTTTGTTGCACCAGTGTCAATTAAAAGCTTAAGATTATGCTCTGGAATAATTATGTAAGGTAACTCACTGGTGTTCGACGTGTTTAAAGAAATTATTAAGTCTGATCTTTGATCTGAGTGACTTCGTGAAAATTTTTATTTCCGTTGCACTCGCCTGATTCATCATTTTCTGGATTTTGAAAAGAGTACTGATTTTGGCTAAAGGACAAATCAGTAGTCGATGGTTGGTAAAAATTTTCAGGACTATTTTCGTGATTGTTTTCAAAATCTAAATTATAATAATCATTGCTTTCGTTATTGACATAAGAAATGCAATATTCGTTTGATTCTTCAGGATTTTGGTACGATTCTGTATTGTAAAGTTCTTGTGTAGAAAATTTTGGGCGATTTGGTATATTCGACTGAAATCTGGAAAAATTAGGTGATGAATGACTGGGTTTAAAATTGGAATAAGATATACTCATAGGTTCTGGTGGTGGTAAGGGTTGGTTTTGATTTGGCCTGAACACGTTGGAGTGATTGTTGGGTCTACTAAAATTTCTTGAATTTGTTTAAAATCTTTGGGGGAAAAGATTAAAGTTTGGTCGAATTATCGACTGTGACTGGAAATTGTTGGGCCTAGGTGTAAAGAAGTTGTTAGGCCTTTGGAAATTATTATTAGAAAAATTCGGTCTCATAGGAGAATTTTGTATAAACTGGAAATTTTTAAAATTAGGTTGAGGTGGCATTTTAAAGATGTTTGAAGGTTGATTTAGCGATGTTTTTGTTAAATTTTGAAAATAATGTATATTATTTTCTTGCGTCACAAATTGCAAGGCTTCGGCTAAATTACTCGGACGCATACAACGTATTGTTGTCCCTAGAGGTTCTTTTAATCCTGAAAGGAACGTTTTTAGAGCAAGATCATTATACAAGGCCTTTTTTAAAGTTCTCGCTGAATCAATCGTTTCATGACTGTCTATATATGAACAAAGCAAATTTAAGATATAAAGAACTCTATCATAAAATTGGCTAGGTTGTTCGTTTACATTTTGTTTTAGCATAACAAGATCCCTATTGAGACAACTTTCGTCTCTTTGGTCAGCAAAATTTCGCTTTAAATTTTCTTTTAATTCGTCCCATGTAGAAACGTTTTGAATGTTTACCACAATTTTTGCATTTCCCGTTAGTTTTCCTATCAGACAATTTAGTAAGAAAATATTATTGAAATCAGTAGGGTTCCTAGCATTATAGAAATGATCAATTAAGGTTTGGCAAGTTGATAAATATCGATTAAGATCATTGGGATTTCCATCGAATTCAGGGACGCACTTTAAATATTCCGATTTAAATTCGGGCATTTCGTTTTCTATAATAGTGCTTAAATCAACTCTATAACTATCTGTATTACTAATACTAGGAGTTTCGCTAAGAGGAACGTTATTTAAAATAGTAAAGATTTGATTTGATAACTTATTAATTTCTATTTCACTTTCAACTAATGGAATTTGTATGTTGCTTTCTAAAAAGTTTTCACTATTTAAATTGGAATTTCCTTCAGAGTCAGTTGAAGGAGGATTTATTGTTAATTTTCCCAAATTGTTTAAAATTTCATTTATATCGGACATGAAAATTTTCAAATTACACTTACGCTACTAGAAGAATTTTGGCCATATCTCTCTATAAGGCTTTAGCTTCCTGGAAGGCGATTTGGTCCTGCCCAAAATGCTATGGTCCTTGCGAAACTACCCGATGTGGTGGCAATTCCCAAGTAGTCCTCGGAAAAGTATTCAGCAATTAAACACCTCCGCAGACACTTTACACAGTTCTTTCGAAAGTTCAGAGTCTTAATGAAGTTTCCGATATTCGTTCGAAAAGTCTTCGTTGCCCGAACAAACGATTGACCGATTGTTACGTGTCGCCACAAAAAGTATCACCGATTTGACTAACTTTTTTGACGACTCTACCGACTGCGCCAGTTAACTTATTTGATATGGCAAAACTCTTTTTAAAAAATATTTATTCGATAAAAATTACAAAGTACTTGATACTACTACATGTCAAAGAATATTAATACATATGTTTCTAGAAATTACAATATATAAACTTGTACTGCTAACTCAGCAAACTACGCGTCAGCGGTTTCCATAAGAGAAGGCGATATAACTCATGTGATGTAAATTGTACTGCATAATTGTTTTTATCAAGGGATCTCATCCATAGTAAGGAAAGAATAAAGTATTTATTTTGGGGATATATTATGTCTTATTAAAAAGCTCCTCCAAAAACTATTTTTCAGGATTTAATAACATTGTAGATTTTTCCTAATTGAGTCTCAATTAACTAGGTGGCGCTTAATAACTATTAAAGTGTACCGAAGACACCACAAACCTTGTTCTCCTCTGTATTACTGGCTGCCATTTGCATCTATTGGTAAGTTTGCTAAAAAAGGGTTAGGAAACGTTGCCATACTATATTAAAATCAAGAACTCAATCAAAACAGCTTCAAAATATGCAAGAAACGCATTGCAATTAGTAATTGGTGGTCTGAAAATATTGCCAACAATAATAGTTTGGGATAGTACTGAGTCTTAACCCAGACATGTTCGACAACGTCCCTGCATTTTCTCAATAAAATAATAAAAGAAAATCCCGACACCTCCACCACGCCCCAGCCACTCTAAGAAAATTATAATTGTTTACAACAACAGCTTCACCGCTAATATCTGCAGTCAACCAGCTCTCTGAGATTCCAGTTATACAATAGTTGTTATTTTTTAAATGTGACTCTTAAAAGCATCAAAGTTATTCATTAGTGACTACATTTATATATGCAAAGCACAACATACTATAGAGGAAAAATAATAGAAATTGTATTCCATGCTGAAGAGAACGATATTCACAATCGTCTGGGAAGTTATGTCGTAGTTTGGTTTAACAGGGCCTCATTTCGAAAAGTGTAGAGTATTGCGGATACCTCACCATGCAATATTTCATATTGACAAACATTTGGACATATCTGATTCTGCCAACAATTAGCCTCCTATAACTACAGCATCTTGTCATTCGAACACCGGCTCAAATCTTCCGTTCATGAACGAAACACTGATAGACTTTTATTTAAGCAGACAATGCCAGCCCTTGCTTTATGAGATTCATCATTCCATAGAAAAGGCAATCCTGTCATCTGTGAAGATACAGAATGAAGTTTACCAAATGATAAGAAACATTATCCATAAATATTGTTACATTTAACAAATAATACCTATTGCTGATTTTTTTCTATAGTGGTGAAAGGGGTTACCTCTATCCATCGATATATCGATCAATGGTTATCAAAAGAATTAACATTTTCGAAAGTTTTTAACAGCAACACTGAACCCTGAACCACTATATTAACGATTGCATTTGCTTCCTTAAAGACTAGTATGCAGCGCATATAATTACAGGACCACATATCCTGCTAACATATACAGGTATAGGGATGGATATAATTATCTACTAACAAAGCACAATAACATACCAAAAATGCCGAATTATTTGTCATTGGACCAAAAGGTCCAATCGTCATTATTAAAGGCCTTTGCGTTCGAGCAATCATTATTTGGACCAATTGCTTCGTTTCCTTGTTTAATAGATACCATTTACTTTCATATAAAGCATCTCCAATTGCTACACTCTAAAAATATTTGATTGTTAAAAATAATAATTTATATCTAAATTAGGGACGTAACAAAAGTTTACTTAAACAACAGTACAGGCATAGCCTAAAGAAAACTATAAAGAAAACTATAGCCGCGACACTCGGCTCGTTTAGTGGGGTACGAAATCAAATTTTCTCCGTGAAGCTCAGTGAAGCGATGACACTACGCAGATGGAACTCGATGCCAATCATACGCGCTTACCTGGGCCGGAGTGCAATAAATTTTCATATGAATTAAAATAGAAAAAGATTCGTTGTTTGGGTAAATAGACTATCGTTATGCGTATATACTGTTTTGTTTGTATGTTATATAAATAAGTTAATGATTATGTGTTAAAATGGGAAAAGAACGGCAGAATTAAGCAGCTAGTTAGTTTGTTTATTTAAACTTAAATTTGATCATAAGATATCGGAATCGGTTCAAATGACTAATATAAATTGGAACTAACTGAAACCAACCGAAAGTTAATTGAACGACTAACCAAAGCTAGCCAAAAGTAACCATAAGCTCCAAAACAGGCTAAAACGTACCTATCGTAACAGGTTACAAAAATTAAAGTAAGTTTTAAAACTAACCAAAACGAAACGAATTTAAGCGACTAACCAAAAACATTAAATTTGCTTATAACGTATAGGAACCGATTCAAATGACTAAAATAAATTGGAACTAACTGAAAGTAACCAAAAGTTGATTGAATGACAAAAGTAACTAATAGCACAAAAACGGACTAAAATGTATCGGAACAGATTAAAAATGTTAAAGTAAATTAAAACTAACCCAAATTAACCGAATATTGGCAAGTAACCCAAGAGATTAAAATTGGTTATAACGTATCGGAACCGGTTCCAATGACTAAAATAAATTAAAACTAACTGAAATTAACCGAAAGTTGATTGAACGAAAGTAAGTTGAAACTAACCGAATTTTGAGGACTAACTAAAATTAATCAAACACATTTATATTAATTATAACGTATTGGAACCGGTTCAAATGACTAAAATAAATTGGAACTGAGTGAAAGTTACCGAAAGTTGACTGAATGACTAACCAAAAGTAAGTAAAAGCAGCAAAACGGTCTAATACGTATCGGAACAGATTAAAAATACTAAAGTAAGTTAAAACTAACCCAAATTAGCCGAATTTCGGCGACTAACCGAAAGTAATCAAAAACTTTAAAATTGGTTATAACGTATCGGAACCGGTTCATATGATTTAAATAAATTAAAACTAACTGAAATTAACCGAAAGTCGATTGAACGACTAACCAAGAGTAACCAAAAGCACCAAAAGAGCTAAAACGTATCGTAACATATTAAAATTATTAAAGTAAGTTGAAACTGACCCAAATTAACCGAATTTTGGCGGCTAACCTAAATTAATTAAAAACTTTTAAATTGGTTATAACGTATCGGAACCAATTCAAATTACTAAACTAAATTAAAACTAATTGAAACTAACCGAAAGTCGATTGAACGACTAACCAAAACTAACCAATAGCACCAAAAAGGGCTAAAACGTATCGTAACAGATTAAAAATATTAAAATAAGCTGAAACTAACCAAAATTAAGCGAATTTTGACGACTAACTTGAATTAATTCAATAACTAAAATAAATTGAAACTAATTGAAAGTAACCAAAATTTGATTGAAATACTAACCAAAACAAACCAAAAGTAACTAAAAGTACCAAAACGGGCTAAAACGTATCGGAACAGTTTAAAAATAATATTAAGTAAGTTTTAAACTAACCCAGATTAATCAATTTTGGCGACTATCCTAAACACTAAAATTGGTAATAACGTATCGGAACCGAAAGTAATCGATAGTTGATTGAACGACCCAGTTTTGGCGGCTAACCAAAACTAACCAAAAATATTAAAATTGGTTATAATGTATCGGAACCGGGTTCAAATGACTAAAATAAATTAAAACTAAACGAAAGCTGATTGAACTAACCCAAACCAACTAAAAGCACTAAAACCGACTAAAACGTATCATAATAGGTTACAGAATTTAAAGAGCCCAAAAATAATCGAAAATTAATAATATCGTCGTTGTTTTGGCTATTGGTCGTATCTCAAATTTACAATAATATCCAGGAGACCCACAAAAGGATTTTTCGTAGAATGAAACACTTTATTACTGATAAATGTTTAAGTAAGTTGGTTTGTTTCCTCTAATTTTCTGTTGTATTTTGATCCATCTGAGAGCTATATACATTGCAGTTTGTGTGGTTTGATGTTAAAGACGTTTTTTTACAAGTTTATTGGAGTTACGACCATTAGCCAAAAAATAAATCAGCATATTATTAATTACGACTCACAGGCAGAAAAGAAGCATTGTATTTAGAAATTTAAATACATTTATTTCAACATTTATAAGTAATTAACAACAATAAAAAATGTTTAATCAACATTATAACAGAAGAAAATATAACTGAATATAATAATATGAATAATAAAATCAATAATTATTGGTTTTGATAAGGCAAAATTTTGAAAAAATATTATGTATTCCAAATTTCTTATGACCGGCATGTCTGATGTACAAAATGAATTTAAGTCCCTATGTTTTTCTGCAGATATTTTATTTGGACTAGTATTGAGAGATGTTAATGCGATATTTGGCAAACAGATATTTCTTTTTAAAGTTAAAGATCTGTATGTGTTGGTATTATGGCAACTTTTGAAGTAAACTTTTTGTAAATTTTGTTTTGATATTTTCACTTCTTTTATTTTTGTCCAATTAACTTTTTCTTTTTGGTCATCAGTCCTTATGTTTAGTAATCTAATCTCCTGTGATAATTTCTTAAAATATTTAAAGTCAAAATAGTTAAGCTGGTTCACAATAAAAGGGTGTTTCCTTCTTGCGAGGCGAATTGTGGGTATGAGTTGAGACGGCGTGAAAATTTCTCCACATTTTTTTAAGGCATAAGATATCGCACTGTGGGCAGAATCCCCTTCATTCTGCCCATGATATGGTTCAAAAAATCTTAAGAATATCTCGTCTATATAAGTGCTTTTTCCAATAAAATACAGTAGCATTGAAACCATAATGGTATTTTTCGCCTGACCTGCACAGCCATCACAAAAAAGATTCACAGTCTGAATGCCACTTTTCATTTAATTTTCTTGTAAAAATAAATACACTGCCGTGGATATTTCCGAGGAACCTCTCCTACTTTCAGCTTCATGCGTAGCCTACCGATAGATCTAGCCGTGACACTCATCCCCGATACGCCAGTGACGTCACAACTGTAGGTGTAATTGAGCAAATAATGGATAAAATCGAGTTGCGTTCTTTTACATATTCACTCCAATATCTCCGAACCTAATTGAGCTATCAAAATAATTTTTTTACTATTGTAAAGTGCATAGATTGACGCTTCTGTCGAAGTATAAAATGGTTGATATTTTTTATTCTAAATATGCTTAAAACATCGATAACTTTTGCGGTTCAGAAATTATGCGGGCAAATATTCACCAATCGAAAAACTTTTGAGTTTTTACGAATTTCCTATAACATGCAGCGAAGAAACTGTAGATAAAAGACCAAAAATATTTCTGGTATCAAAATCGTTATTGTCACTTTTATAGTTTAGGCGCTATGATATTTTATAGCGCGCAGAATTAAAAAATTCTGGTAACTCGTCACATTCGCGCCGGCCGGCGCGGCGTCGGCTGATACAAAGCGGCCGTCCTGCCATGAAACTAAAAATGGATCAGATATTAGCTTATCTATTTTATATTATGTTATAATAAGCTACGATCGAGGTTCGTGATGGTAGGTAGCTTGTCGCTCGTTATTATTGATTTCCAGCTGTCAAAGTTTTCCATTACAGAGCGAACACAAATTAATAATATCTTAAATGTTCTTTGTGCTGTTAGATCTAATACAGGTAATAATACAATACAAATATACATTTTACATATTATTCAAACAATATTTAGGAAAATGCCGTTGGTGTGCTGCGTCCCAGGCTGTAAAAGCTATTGCAACGGCAATGAAAAGGTGTCCATTTTTCGTTTCCCAAAAGATCATAAACTTCGTGAAAAATGGCTAAGATATATTCACAGGGATGGCTACCAAATCTGCGATTCATCTTGAGTCTGTATAAAACATTTATCTGAAAGATTCATTATTTGAGAAGATGTTATGACTAGGCCAGACGGGACAATATTAAGAGTGGCACGTGACTAGGTAAAACTTTCAGTGGATGCTTTTCCAACTATTTTTGAAAACCAACCTTCGTATATGTCTACTGCACTTCCACCTAAACGAAAAGCGCCTTCAGTAAGACATGCTGAATATAAAGTAAGAAAAGAACATGGAGGGTGTTAAAACAAAATTGGATGAAATTAATAATTTTGAAGAATTGTCTAGGGATATTTTAATAAAAATTAGCACATTCTTAGATTACTTTAGTTAAAAATTATGCCAGGAAAAATTTTTTTTGTTATTAATGAAGGCGACCTAAATTTTCAATTACCATCTATAGTAAAAAGTATCATCATATATAAAGATTTAAATTACATTATTTTACGAAAATGTTGAAATAGATAATAGAGACCTTGATTATATTCTAGGAAAAAACCAAAAGATGTGCCAAATGGTCTATACTATTGAACATATTAGAATTCGTCAAGAATTATAATAATAATAATATTAATAATAATAATAATAATAATAATAACAATAATAATAATAATAATAATAATAATAATAATAACATAAATAGCGGGTTTGTATTTATCACTAATATTTTAAAAGAATTAGAAAAATATCTAACGTCTAACGACGATATAAGTATAATTAAATTCATTCGAGCACAAATTATTAACGGCCCCGGCCGCCGATGCGATGTAACGAGTTACCAGAGTTGTTAAATTCTGCGCGCTATAAAATATCATAGCGCCTAAACTATAAAAGTGACAATAACGATTTTGGTACCAGAAATATTTTTGGTCTTTTATCTACAGTTTCTTCGCTGCATGTTATAGGAAATTCCTAAAAACAAAAAAGTTTTTCGATTGGTGAATATTTGCCTGCATAATTTCTGAACTGCAAAAGTTATCGATGTTTTAGCATATTTAGAATAAAAAATATCAACCATTTTATACTTCGACAGAAGCGCCAAACTGTGCACATTACAATAGTAAAAAAAAATATTTTGATAGCTCAACTAGGTACGAAGATATTGGAGTGAATATGTAAAAGAACGCAACTCGATTTTATCCAGTATTTGCTCAATTACACCTACAGTTGTGACGTCACTGGCGATGCGGGGCTGAGTGTCAAGGCTAGATCTATCGGTAGGCTACGCTTCATGCCAGGCAAAACAGTTACAGCCTTTTGTGCCCAAATTGTAAATTGTAAAGTTGTAGTTACTTAGTATATTCTTATAGAATACCTTGGAATTATTAGATATGGGTAAATATATTACTTGCTGCAAGTCGAAAACAGCACTTATTACTTTTGGATTATTTTGTGAGTCATTTTTGCATTTATCTTTTATATCTCCAATTTTTTCTTTTTCTTTTATGTGAGTAGTAAATCCTCCTTGCAGCTTTTCTTTTTCACTATCTTCGGACTCTCTGTAATGTAAGCATAAACTACACTGGTCTTTTTTGGGTCGATTAAATGACAAATTAAATGATTTCAAATCTTATAGTAGGTGCTATAACTAGCAACTTCTCGTCCTTCTATCTCGTCCTTGTACATATCGTCCATTATAGATAATGACAATTCTCCGTGGAGGTATTCTCGTTTAGAAGATTTTCTACATTAATGGGATTCTTCTCTAGGGAACCTCTGAATATGAGGTTTTACATCTTTATATATTTTTGCGTCTCGCAATTTCTGACAACTGGATCGGCCTCCTCTATTATCTTTTCCAGAACACCTGCATCTCTCACTTTTTTGTTTGACGTAATGACCACTTTTTCTGAAATTGATAGTGTACGCAAAAAAAACTTCTTGCAAACTTTTTTTGCCAAACCTTTTAAAGGCAAAAAGTACTTAAAAGAATTTTTTCTTCTAGAATGTTGGCTTCCTTTTGTCTTCTGTTTAGTTTCAGAACGTGAGCTGTATCGAGTAATGTACTCCCTTTTTAACCGAGTTGATGATAAACTCCAATATGCTTTTAAAATATTTTCTCTATCCAGTCTATTGAACTCATCGCAACATTTTCCAATTTTTCTACACTGCAGAGCGTTACAAATTCCATGTTCCTTTAAAGTTCTAGCTGGAATCTTCTTATTCGTATAATAACTTGTGTATTCTTTTCCTTCTATTCTTAACTTACTTGCAAGCTTATTTTTATTAGTTATATTTCTTATTGTGCGTTCCCTTCTGCTACCTTCAACGCTATATTCTTCTGGAGTTCTGTCCATTATCAAACATTGTGTAGATGAAATGACAGGTGATAATATATCGGAAAATCTACATTTATCGGATTTTCCATGTAACGCACACGAGGTGACTTCTTCCAAAAAGTGGTCGTAACACAGGAGAATTAAGCAAAGATGGCAGCTGTTGAACACTTCCACAAGGCAGTTAAAAGCCTCGCAATGTTGATAGGGGACTGGTTGCGACAATTCTTGGGTCACCGGCTTCCTTAATTTTGATATATATAGTGATAAGGGTAAATTGTCATCGCTATCGCTTTCCATTGTCTAAAAATAGTAAAAAATAGTAGTTTTCCTAATCAGTGCGCAAAGGTATGTTTTCCCGCACGCGAAAGCAGTTAGACGAACGACGCGAAGCGGAGTTCGGATAAGCTTTAAGCGCGGGAAAACTACTTTGCGCACGTGTTAGGAACAATATTTTTTCTACGAGTGAAATAACTATACAACATTTTTTTTTTAATTTTCATTGCCATCAAAAACAACAACTTATAACTACCTATGTATTATTATTAACAACATGTCTTCCTTTTGCAACGCGACAATACTGGCGAACCAGGAAATGACATCTAGTACGACATTTTTACCTTCACGATCTGCAATAAATTTTAAAAATGCGACGAACTTCACATTTAATATTAATGTTGTTAATAATAATATATAGATAGTTATAAATTGATGTTTTTGATGCCAATAAAAATTAAGAAAAAGATGTATAGTTATTTCACTAGTAGTAAAACATTGTTCCTAACACGTGTGCACAGTAGTTTCCCCCCACTTAAAGCTTATCCGAACTTTTATCAAGTGTGATTTTATAAGTGTACGAGAAAGTGCTACTTTGCATATGCAAAAGTGTGCGCAAAGTAGCTTCTTTGCGGCCACTCGTAGAAAAAATAAATATCTGGACCACAACCGATCTATTTCATTAAAATCCGTTAAGTTTGGTGCTTTTTCAATGTTATTTTTAAATCCTTAGAATTTCCCAAGTGATTTTAGTGCATAGATAATACATTTTGAAATAAAGTGGACTTACCTTCTTCACAATGCAGCTGCTATTTTCTGAAACACTGGAATTTATTTTGAACAACAAACTTAGACGCCAAAAATTACAGTACATAAAGATACTCCTCGCCTGCCATAGCAACGCATTACTTGTTTTGTTTGGTCCATGGATAACCTGATTTTTATTTGAGTGTACGGAAGTTTAATTGTATCATAAATATTGTAATTAGCGAAAAAAAGAAAATGTATTTCCAAGCGCAGGTGTATCTCGGAAATATTCACAACAATTAATAAGCATTAGCAATCAATATCTAATCTAATTAAAATTTAAATGGTCGAACAATAATTAATAACAGTGGGTCACTACAAAATAAATCCGTACAGAATATTTTTTAGAGCTATCGGCTTCAATTTCAGGCAACCACTAAGTGTTTTCTTTCTAAAAATAACCGGGCTAATGATATCATTAAAAACAATAATAGATACTTAACTGCTTATTCAGACACATTGGCGATTTTTAAAGTCTTTCTTCGAATGGAAATAATGCGATCTTCTCGACTCAGCACGGCTCCAGTTAATAAACTAATTAAGACAGCATAATATATACAATAAACATCAGTGGCGGATTTACCCTAAGGCCCGGTAGGCCCGGGCCTAGGGCGGCCAGATTTTAAGTTGGCAATAAAGTAATTTCATTATCTAGTCTATATGGTGGCTGCTGAGAAAGGGGCGGCTGATAGCTTGGGGCCTAGGGCGGCCGAGACTGCAAATCCGCTACTGATAAACATACAAAAAAAATCAAAGAGCCACTGAAACGCGATTGCAAAAAATGTGAGATACGACTTATAGCCAAAATATCAAATGTCATAATATTAAATA
>MU186889.1:26672-41511 GCA_016904865.1 Pissodes strobi
GACAAATTAAAACCATCTCAACTTCAAAAACGTGAAAACTTTTTTTTTAATACTGATAATTTATGACTATGGGTGGGTAAAGTAATCGGTTATTGAATTATTGAGTAAAATTAAAAAAAAAGAATAATCGTTTAATTGATTAGATGATTTGTCGAAATAATCGATTGAATTTTAATATCGTTCACCTCAACTAGAGTGGACAAAATAATAGATTAGTTGAAGTAATCGATCAGTGGAAATAATCGGTTATTTCGTTTGGATTATGAAAATTATGAATTATTTTTTAGAATCGAAATATGAATTTTAACATACGTTTGCCTGTATGAATTTATGAACTTGTAATTTTTGGACAAATGTTCAACAACTGTTTAGATAAGCTTCCTTCACTGCGTAGCGTCTTGGCGCGCCGCGCTTATTGGTGTCACACGCTAAACGACGTTCTCAATTGAAGTCTCTGCAATATTTTGAACGTGTTGCACCAGTCGTTTGAAGCCTTCGACGTTTTTCGTCATTCGAAATCGAATCACAGATTTCCATGCATTGGTGGGATTCTTAAAAAATACTGCAGTTGAATGAGCTCATTTAATGATTTTTGTAGACAAAACACTTCTCTCTGGTAAATAGTACAGGGTGTCCCATTTTCGATGATATTACGGGGTATCTCACTTACGAGTAAAGATAGAGAGTTGCGGTTTTCGCAATACTGTGCTACTTTTTTGTGCAAAGAACGATGGTATAAACAAAAATTTCGTAGCCCGCTTCGTTTCTGAGATACAGGGCGAAATTGAAAATAATCTATTTTGGGACCCCCCTCGGATCTCCGTTATCCTTTTACATATCGCAAAGCTAAAAACTTGCTCTTATATCCTTTTTTACGTAGAACCCAGTGGCGTAGTCAGATTCTTGCTGTGAGCTGTCAATTGTTAGCTATAAATCAAACATGTTTTTTTTTTAATGGAACACCCTGTATAGTTTTCTTTCGTTCGAATGAAAATTTTATAAGCTTTTCAAAAATATATAATACATGATATGTATTTTAAATAATAGGCCTAAAATTCATAATTTCACAAAATGTGTCTCTATACGATGAGTATAGTACCTTTTAAACAACGTTATAAGTATTAGTCGGCAGAGATTATCAGAGCAATGGAATGATAATTTTTTTATTGGCAAGACCTGTCAGTGGCAAAATTTAAATTTTTTGTGTAATATTGTATCTTTTACGATGGTTGGAAACGAAAATTATGAATATTTTGACAAATATGACATGTGAGTCTGCTTTATACAGAGCAATGAAAACTCCCGTGAAACTTCTTAACTAATATTCAATATGTTTGTTTGAATATTTATGTACCTTTTGACTTATTTGGGTTTTTTTTTTTATTTAAGTATCATTTTAATTTATGGATATTCTGAAAGAAAACCTGGTCATTTAATGTTTTCCGGAATAAAGAGAATATGGAACGTTTATCCGGCCCCTACCAAAAACGTATAATAAGGAAAATCGCGGCAAGGACGGAGGCAACGTTCCTTGTTCTACCAGTTTTTTCCTTTATTCCGGAAAACATTAAAAGATCAGGATGCCGTCTTTCGGAATATCTATAAATTAAAATGATACTTAAAAAAATAAACCCAATAAGTTAAATAAATAATCAAACAAACTTATTGGAATATAGCTGAGAAGCTTCACGGAAGTTTTCATTGCTCTGTATAAAGCAGACTAACATGTCATATTTTTCAAAATATTTATAATTTTCATTTTGAGCCGTCGTAAAAAATACAATATTACACAGAAAATATAAATTTTGCCATTGAAAGGTCTTGCCAATAAAAATTACCATCCCATTGTTCTTAATAGTCTCTGCCTGCTAATACTTATACCGTTGTTTAAAAGACAATGCTTATACTATACTCATCAAGAGTGTCGTATAGAGACACATTTTGTGAAATTATGGATTTTAGGCTTATTATTTAAAATACATATCATGTATGTAAGGGGAAGGATGGACTAGATAATTCGCTGTACTTCTAATTCAAAACACGCTATTAACGAAATATCAAAATAGGAATCGTAGTACAATAAATTTGTGCTTTTGGTCAAGACAGCCGATCTCTCACTACTTTTCTATCTATCTTTTATATATAGCTTCCAACGCTTCGTCATGTTTTGGATTCGTCATTCGATGCGTCGGCGTCGCTCGGCAACCTGACTTTACAGTGGTTCAGCATCCCAACATTGTATAGTGGCACTAACATGTATTATATATTTTTATAAAGTTTATAGAATTCCCATTCAAACGAAAGAAAAATATACAGGGTGTTACATTAAAAAAAAATACAAGAGTGTCTTATCGAGACACACTTTGTGAAATTATAAATTTTAAGCTTATTATTTAAAATACATATAACGTATTATATATTTTTATAAAGCTTATAACATTTTCAATCAAACGAAAGAAAAATATACAGGGTGTTTCCATTTAAAAAAACATAAGTTTGATTTATAGCTAAAAATTGACAGCTCACAGCAAAAATCTGACTACGCCACTGGGTTCTACGTAAAAAAGAATATAAGAGCAATTTTTTAGCTTTACGATATGTTAAAGGATAAAGGAGATACGAGGGGGGTCCCAAAATGCGCTATTTACAATTTCGCCCTGTATCTCAGAAACGAAGCGGGCTATGAATTTTTTTTTGTTTATACCATCGTTCTTTTCACAAAAAAGTAGCACAGTATTGCGAAAACCGCAACTCTCTATTATTACTCGTAAGTGTGATACCCCGTAATATCATCGACAATGGGACACCCTGTACATGGAACCCTTGGTGCTTTGTTTTCGTACACAAATGACGTTTCATTCCGTCGTAATACTGTAAACATTCTACGGGTTGTCGCCGCCGCCGCGCCGCGCCGGCGCCTCGGCATTCGTTCGATTACGTCACACGCTTAGCGCGGCCGTAATTTGTGATTTTTTTAAAGGATATTTCCAAGCTTTAGAAAAATTTAGTTTTGTGCATGGTATTTTAAAGTATCTCACTCACGGCATTGCGCTTAAAGCCGCGTCGTGTCTGGCCACATCGTCGGTTACTTCCCATCTCTTATATACACAATTTTAACATGTCTGTCATGTTTAACAGTCTCCCGTCTTTTGATGCAAGTGGTACGCTGTTTGCTAGATTCTTGTTGCATGCCGATGATTCCCGTATTGGCGTATGAGAAAGAAATGGTTAATAGCGTACACAGTATTTTAAGAAGTAACTTTTCGCGACTTTCATTGGCAGAAAAAATTACAATAAAATCTCTTAAAAGACCTGCTCCGTATTTACAACTAACTCTGGTGAATAACGCTGCAAATAGTAATTATATAAGACACTTCGAGAAAAGTATATTATAAGTGGATATTATGTGAGCGTTATACTTTTACAAATTTAGTCAGATGGGATGGATAAAACATGGAACATATTAATTAAAGACGTAAAACATTTAGATAATAAAACAAATTAAAAACACGAATTTTCTGATCGACATATGAAATATTGTTCTACGGAACTGACATTATTGGGCACAGTTAATAATAGATTTGTTCTAGCACCGATTTCAAACTGTACAAAGCCATCCGGAGTTTGGGCAATATAAGCGACGCTTATAGAATCAACCTATTGATGTTCAATCAAATTCCACGTACCGGGAAAATATTATTAAAGATAACGTAGTTAAAATTAGATATATTTTAAGCCGATAAAGAATAATCAACGGTATTAAATTTTGCGGTAAATTTATATTACGATTGAGAGAAAATAGATAAGCTAGAGGCATAGTGCGGCAAATGCGGCCATTTTCCCCTGTAAATCTATAAGAAAAAAATCTGGTTTCTGACTTCCAGTCTACTGAGGATTCTAAAAACACATTATCGACTTTAGCTATAGCATCTTAAGGTCGCAGTACCTGGCACATGTCCTCGAGCCCCGCTACCCCGCCATAAATTCCCGACCTTGACTTAGTATACAGATTCCGCCACTTCGGTGGCCGAATCTGTACTAAGCCTCCACCTCAAACTTACCGTAATGTCGTCTCTAGCCTCGTGTGATGCATTGGGAATCCCTCCGCGCCATACATTTCTGGCCATGACGTCACCACCGATATTAGGCCACTCTGACCATATCATTTTAAAGGAGTCGATTTATTTAGGACATCCTAAGAGGTTAGTTTCGGTCCGGCCACCTTCTTAAAGGAGGATTCTCATGCGTACGATGATCCGACAGTGTTCCTATTGGCTAAAACATTCGTCTTCCTGTTGGTTGGATTGTCAAAATTTTCGTATTCAAATTTTCAGGCAATTTGGCATTTAGCGTGTTCATTTATAAACCAACCTGAAGTAATAGTTTTGAATTAGACACAGCGAGAATTCTCGAAATTGGAATGTTGTATATATTATTAGTGGAATAGACGAAGGCATCAAAATATATACATCAATCTTTTCTAACATCATAAACATATGTATGTAACATATATTTTTGGTTTTAATTATATGTGAACCGATGTCAGTAGAAACCACTTTACAATTTGAGGTTTCTTAGCATATGATTATAATGAAAATCATAGATCGTGGTTTTAGCGAGATCCAATAAGCTAATTCCAGCATATATATAGATTTGTCAAAAATTATTTCAGATTTTGCTAGCTCAATAATTATAAGATTTTCATTTATTATACTCCTATTCGGGTCTTGATCTTAAAGCTTCAGCTTTATGTGCGAGTGTTTGTGTGTTCTCTATAGTCCTGCCAAACACAGCATTATTCATTAGGTTGAACAGGTTCTTTTGAAGCTCATTGTTTGCTTTTTGTCTGGGGCGTGTGATAGATCTATATATGATTTTAGCCATGGAGATTGTGAAAATGCTGCGAAAAGGTTCGATATATAGTTTGCGGTTTTCAGTTCCTTCGGGAATTTCGTGCTCGGAGCATGATGGAAGGGCCAAAAATTTGTCATCAAGCTCGTGAAGGAATTTCAAGATTGGCTCCTAAGATATATCGAGTACTAGCAGCGTCAGAAATGTTTGAAACATCTTAAGTATTAATATTTTCGTGGGATAGCCAATTAAAGTTTCCGTAAGACAGATATTGTGATATGGCTCAATCATATTTGTTATTTACATCGAAATACTTTAGATATGAGTCATTCTTCTTTGCATCATAATCATGCGTATACTTTTTACTTGTTCCATATCATTTGAAACATTGGCTTAAACCCTCTCTTTTCACAAATATAACCGTATCCAAATCGGTTAGAAACTCCAGTTGGTTTGTTTTTGAAATCTGTATAAGCATATCCAGGTAACGTATAAGCAAGGACAGGCTTTATATCACATGTTTTAAAGCTGTTTCTTTAAATTGCACGAAAACGTCCGCTAGCAATAAAATTTCTGTATCCCTATATAGATTTGAGTAATCCTTCACTGAAAAGAGTTCCACACAGTCTACGCATGAGTATATTTTTTATTACTTATGGAATCGGTTAAACCATTATATACTGCCATTTTTTAGGGTAATTTAGGATCATTGTGCTTATTCCGTCCAGGCAGGAATTCCTATGGGAAAACATGTTTTCTGCATAGTAGTGGAAACTGATCTTCGACAATGTCTTTGAACTCTGATTTTAGAATTGGATAATCAGGTAAATATGACGCTAATTTATCACGTCCATAAGTCACCAAAAGTTAATTTTATCATTTTTCCGCAATATGATTTGTAAGTTGGGCCCCGTATGTGATTAATAATATGAGAGGCTATCATCTTATGAGCATTTAACATAGACAATGCTGATATGCGTTTGATATTTTTGAGTATTTTTACTTTCATGATCTACGGCAGTCAGCAAACACTTGGTATCTGCGTAAATTATAAAGGGACTATTTTCTTTATATTTACAATCTTTAAATCCAACCCCTTTGTTTTATCGTCTGTTGAGCCTCTAGGAACTGGACCATTATTTAGTTTTAGATAATCTTTAAGGTACTGGGAAAGGCAACGAACACATATATATATACTTTTTGTATAGAACTCGTTAATTTGTCTTGCCAGTAAACGTCACAGATTCTTGTTTTAGCGGGGCAAATGTATCACTATCTTCCACACAGTAATAATGATCTTATATCATCAAATGGTTTGTATGTTTGTCTAGCCTATTCTTGGTGAAGTATGCTGGTATTACATTAAATTTATTTTTGTTTCTTTTTCTAGCCGCTAACATTGATAGATATGTTGTTTTGCTTTTAAAATCTTGTGGTCAAAGTCATCGGGAATTTAATGCTTTTTAGATTCAACATATTTTTCTGGTTCGAGTATGATGTAGACCTTTTGACTGTAGCACGGAGTGCAGGAAATAAATCGGAAACTACTGCTCACGCAAAACACATTTCATCAGTATTCTGAATATTAATACAAGTTATTCTGTTAATAATCATCAGCTTTGGAAATGTTTAATTCCCCACAAAGCATCGCATTCACTTTCAACACATCCTTCTTTAAAGCGTTCCGGATTCTTCTTTTGAATAGGGAATCGCACTCTTCTGATTGATGATTATCCTCGTTCTTACTCTTGATTCAAAAGTAGATTGTATCTTCCTTCCCATTTTACGAGATGTTTGGCTGTTTGCTTTTGAGCAGGTTTGTAACTTTCTCATTTAGTTGCATCCCCTTCAATAGTTGAAGTTAAATGTTTTTTTTTTTGTGGCAGTGGCACACGCACTAAAGAGAGATCCTATGACACTCAATGAGCGGTGTCTGAGCGAAGATGTTGGTTGATAAGGTTCTTGAATAGGTGTAGGTTGTAATTTGGGGGAAACCGATATCCTGGGAGTGTGTTTCACAGTGATGCAGTGCACCAGAGAAAGGAGTCCTTGTAAAGTGATGTTTTAGGTGTTTCCAGTTGTACGACGAACGGGTGTACTCTTTCCGTCTATCGTGATCGTGACAGCCTGACAGGCGCTGCCGCCGCGTGGGACGAAATGAGGCGGGCAAAATCCTGGGAACATCTGCCGTGAAAATATCTGTAAAACAGGGAGATCTCGGCCACATATCTGCGGTTTTCCAAACTATCCATACTTCGGGTCGCCGACGAGACGCACAGCTCTCTTCTGAACGGAATCCAACAGCTTTAGGTTGTGCTTAGGTGCGGCATCCCAGATGGGTGAGCAATATTCTAAGCACGGTCTTATTTGCGCTTTGTATAGCAAGAGCAGCTGCTGCGGTGTATACAGTTTTTTGTTGGAAAATAGCGCACCAAGCTTCTGCGAGGCTGATTTAGCAGATCTTGGTTAATTGTTGCAATCTGCTCCTGTCTGCGGTGATAAGTCTCAGTCGCTGGTAAAGGTTTCTCTGATCTAAATTTGGAGAAAGGGTACTGTCATCTGCAAAACTGTAAACAGGATTATTGGTTTCGGTCAGAAGGTTATTAATATAGATGAGAAACGGAGTTGGTGAAAGTATTGCGCCCTGAGGCACGCCTGCATTAATGGTGGATGTACCTGAGATGTGTCCATCAACTGCATAGTCAAGCCAGATTTTAAGTTAGATGTAATTTTTTGAACAGCACTTGTAAATTTTTTCATTATAACCCAAACTAAAAACATAGGCAACTGCTTTAAACTTTTTCAAGGGAACTGCAAAGATGCATGCGAATTATGATTGTGGTCAGTAATTCACTAAACTGGTGCCCATTTGCTTTGTAGCAAAGGAAATTTTTGCGTAAATTTAAAACTAAATATTTTCTTAACCAGACATGCTATCGATCTCTGGTTTTTAATGATTAATATATTTGTCCCTTATGCAAAAATTTCCAATGTTGGATTTTTTTAAACTGTCAAAATTCTTTACATACCAAGAAGACGATCCAATTTGAATAGCATGTAATATATATATTTTTTAATTTTGTCCCTGTACATCAATTGAATCAGTGGTCCATAGCAAAGAAAGTAGTCTGTCAAATTTTTGATATCTGCTATTTTTTAAGAGATACCGATTTTTTTGTAAAACCTTGCTTTTTCAACTTTTTGGTAGTTAGACCACACTGTGCGTTGTATGGTGCCAACTTTGTAAGTGATTATTATACCTTATGAGAAGCTTGTTTATGTTCAATAAAAAAAATTGTGCCTAAATGTTGTGAGGTGCAGTGACGTACTTATAATCACTTATATGTCTATAGTTTATGAGTATCTCACAATTTTGCACGATTGTTTTGTATTGGAAAGTACTCGCTCCCAAAATCAAACACATCAAACTAGTGATATTTAATAAAAGATTTAGGGTTTTCAAAACAAGTTTAATTTTAGGAATAGTGTTGTAATTAGAAAAGGGGAAATAAAATTTTTCCAAAAATTGAATTAAAAAGTAATAATTTTAAAACAAAAATTTTAGACACACTGTAATATATACATGTAGATACAGTGCAATATTAAAATATAAGGAAAAAACTTGCCTAATCTAGAGGCGAGTACTTTCCAATACAAAACAATGGGGAAAAATTGTGGGATAGTCATAAACCATAGTATAAGTGATTATAAGTACGCCACTGTACATCACAACATTTAGGTACAATTTTATGACTGAACATAAACAAGCTTTTCGTAAGGTATAATGATAATTACTTATAAAGTTTGCTGGATACAACGCACACTGGGGTCTAACTACCAAAAAGTTGAAAAAATCAAGGTTTTACAAAAAAATCAATATCTCTTAAAATATAGCAGATATAAAAAAAATTGACAGACCACTTTCTTTGCTATGAACCAGTGATTCAATTGACGTACAGTGACAACATTAAAAAAAAAACATGTTGTGAAAGTTACATGCTAGTGAAAGTGGAGCAAAAATCTCCGTCTTCTTTGACACATTTTTTGAAAGTTTAAATAAATCCAACATTGTGTAGTATAACGTACCCAGGCCTGTTTAACATAGTTGAATGAGATAAGTTGTGCTTTGTCTTCATTTTGCCAATGATCGTCAAAATAGATTAAAAAGAAAATCAATACCTGCGTTGTGTTATTATTATATCTTACACAATTTTTATTTCTTCGGATTGCGCCTCGACTAAACACAATTAGGGAAATTTGAGGGAAAGGTGCGTCATGTAAATTAAACCACAGATTCCTAATACGCCTAATTTATTAAAGAAAAGCGTGCCGGACTCAGCCTGGAATTCACGAGGGGAAAGAGTACGGCAGAGAAACCCTCGATCTAAATTCCTAAACCGAATTATGCTGTATAATCTATTAGTATTATAATTAATTAAATTACTATATTTCGTAGCACAATTTGTAGTTCTACACTTGCAACAAAACATTTAAAACTGAAGAGATAGCTCTCCAGTCGGGAATCGAACCCGAGTCTCCCGCGTGCCAAACGCGGACGAGATAACCACTACACTACTGAAAAGGGGTGTTAGTTGGCCAGACGTCGCTGGAGGGTACTGAGGTCCTGGTTACGGAGGCTACTCAGCTAAAGTTGAAATTAAGGCCAATATCTCTAGAATGATCATTACATTTATAACTAGGATATTCTCCCGTCAGGGTAGGAAAGTAATTTCACAAAAGCTCTTACTTGCAATCACAGTCGTATTAAAACCAAAAATTCCAGCACGAAAAGACAGCAAACAATACATGTTTGTTTTCATTTAAAGTAGTGTTGTTCACAGCATAAAACGATTTCATTAAATATATACACCATCAAATATGGATGATCAATGAGAATAAAAGAAATAATTGTGCAAATTATGTCAATAACAATATCAAAATATATCCATATGTTATACCATCAAATATGATTTATCCATGAAAAAAGAAGAAATATTTATGCAAATTATGTTAACAATATCAAAATATATACACATGTTATGCCATCAAATATTAATTATCAATGAAAATAGAAGAAATATGTATACAAGTTATCTTAATAACAATATCAAAATATATCCATATGTTATGCCATCAAATATTAATTATCAATGAAAATAGAAGAAATATTTATGCAAAGTATGTTAATAACAATATCAAAATATATACATATGTTATGCCATCAAATATTAATTATGAACGAAAATAGAAGAACTATTTATGCAAATTATGTTAATAACAATATCAAAATATATACGCATGTTATGCCATCTAATATTAATTATCAATGAAAATAGAAGAAATATTTATACAAATTATGTTAATAAGAATATCAAAATATATCCATATGTTATACAATCAAATATGAATTATCAATGAGTATAAAATATATAATTGTACACATTATGTTAATGACAATATTATAAGTTTCATTTTACCGACTTGTAATGGCATATTGCAACACAGAAGCAAAACAATTCACCAAAATAAACCGTACACCTCGCTGGCTTCTGGCGTTCTCGAGCAATACCCTTCGGATATCCTCCAAAAAACCTCGCAAAAACTCGACTTCAATTTATGACTTGATTTATATTTTACATGTATAAAGGGTGTCTCAAAATATATACATATATAGGGTTCTCAAATATTAATGTATCTGATCTAATGAAATAGTATTTTAAAGAGGTGGGTTATCTCAATTGGAAAGTTTTTCCAAGGGACAAATCTTTTAATCAATCATTAAAAACTGTAGGTCGATATATTGTCTGCTTGCTGATTATATGTCATGTAGAATTTTCGTGTTTATTTTACATATTAAGACATAGACAGTTCTGCATTAAAGGAGCGATTTATGAATGCCTGCGGTAATAAATACTTATTAAACACAAACTTTCTATATCTTTAAACATGCTATAGGATTAAATCTGAAAATTCTTCCAGTAAAGCAAATCTGAAAGAGAAGACATTACTTAATCAGATATATGGCAGATATTTCATTAGCTTGTATTAGCTATTGAGCGGAATAGTCATGTTTAAAGAGTGTTTTTGGGAGAGCACTTGCAACTGCTCCGAATGTACACTGGATCTTAAGGACCTGTGCGGAATATGAAACGTTGGAAAAGGATATCCAATTGGCAGCAAATATTACGAGTACCGAAAAGTTTGTCTCATGATTTACAATCGGTACTCAGCCTATTTAAGAAGCCTCCGCATTCCAGATCCCCAATTAAATAATGCCACCTGATTGGCTAACTCTAACCCCGCCCGTCAATGTTGTTTACGTTTGCTCACTTCACGAATTTGTATGAGACTTCGAAAGAAGTTGGAATGTGAACGCCTGACTCAGGTGGTAAAGCTATCGTGTTTAGAATGCGAAATAATTTGTTCGATGCCCGGCGCTTGCATTTTTTTTTCATTTATTTTTTTTGATTAGTTAGTTTTTTTGGCATGCTTTGGGTTAGTTTGTGTTAGTGTTTGTTGGTTGCACCCCGCAGCGAGCGGAGGGCTTTACATGAATACAAATGCATGACGCCAAAAAACGTAAACAACATTGCCGAGCGGGGATAGTGTAACACACGTGCTTATCTAGCCAATCGGGCGGCGTTATTTAACTGTGGTTCTGTAACGTGGAGGCTTCCTAAATACGCTTACGGTAAAAATTTTGGTTTTGTGAGACATTAAAACAAATTGTTGAAGAACAAATTAAGAATCTGCCTCGTTCTGTTTATTTTTGTAGCAAGCGAATTAAGTAATGAAGATGTGGAAAAGTTTCTGCATTTTTGAAGCAAAATAATGATTCAGAGATTGATAACGGCACTAGTAGAATTTCAAAGTGTTTATAATCTAAGTGCTGATGATGAGCTTAAAGAAGAGACCCGGCTATTTATATATTCATGGCTGAGGTCGATATACGAGAAAGGCTTTTAAGCAACTTTTAAATTTGCAGTTGAATTTCGGATGCTGTAAAGATCACGATCTCCGTGCGTATTTATGCTGGGAAGAAAGAAAAGTAAGTTTTAATGGAGGCTGACAAACCCCGGCTGATCAGCTACGGTGATAATACTAATATATATTCATGTGATGACGAGTATCACGATCATAGTATTATATTCTTAAATACACGTAAATTATTACAAGCTTCGATCTGTAGAATCATTGTTTATTTCCTTTATATAAACAATGGTAGAATATTCGGCTTACTTTTAAACACCCGGTACATCACCCGAAAGGTCGGATGGCATAACAGTTTAAAATGACGTTTCGGTCCTCTAAAATATTTAAATAATAATTATATGGGATTTTTAGGGTAGTTTCAACCACCTAATATATTGAGTTTAATAACAAATTACTGAGAAAAATACGTGCTCTAAGAATTTCAAAATAAAATTTCTAAAAATCTGTTTATTATCGACTATATTTTCACTATTCCGAAAATTGATTATATGTTCGGGCATTATTGCTTTGCGTACCTAATTTATGCGTCAAACGGAAGTATATAAACAAACATAAGAATTAAAAAAGAAGCGGTGCGGTACGTTTCGTATGTCCTTTTTAAGTGCTAGTTTCCTCAAATCCTAATAACTTTATTCCTAAAATATTTATGATGACTACAAACTACAATTATATCAACAATGGTGGTCCTTGTAAATATTTGAGGAATAAATGTATCCATACTTGTCGATATCGGGTCTTATGTAGCCACTTACTTCCTCCTTCCGCACAACCAACCGACTTTCTTTCATGGCTCTCGATTTTTTGGTAAGTGTAATTCCGATCCGACATACCGTTTAAAAATGCACTTGATTCGGTTGATTTCAGAAAATCTAAACATACAGTACAAAATTAAGCTTTTTAGTTTCACTGTATCTTAGCCCATTTATTTAGTTATAAGCTTTCTTTACGTTAAAATTATCGCACAATTTCATTTTGGTATTTGACGATTTTTTTTTGTGTTCTGAGAAAATGCTCTTTTACGCACACCCCCTAGGAGAGGGGAAGTGTGGAACTCACCACTAAAAATCAGCAGTGGTCCGACCTGTGCTTTAACCTCCTAGGGGTCTCTACTGCAGGCCGGAGGGAGGACTTCTGGGATGGGCTCCTATTAAGTTCTGGTCTTCCTATTTTGATGCCTCGCTGTGATTACTAAGATCACGCCTCGCTTTGTTCGTTGTGTCGTCCTAGTTGGGATGCAAGAAGCTGGATTAGATATTACCCCACTCCTGCTTTTTGCTTCTTGGCGCTTGTCGTCTCTTGTGCGACCACATAATAAAACTCCTAGGTCTTTAGTGTTTAGCCCATCTGCGTCTTCCTGGCTCATCTGGATTATAATCCATTGCTTGCATCAGATCTTCATCGGCATGGTTCTCTGCTCTTTGGAATATGCGCATAGTCTTTTCGACTATAAAGTCCTCTAATGCTTGCCACTGTATGTCAGCCTGCAGGTCGGCGTTTTTGACGAACCGAGGTACGCCAGCTGCCCTCCTGACTAGCTTGTTCTCCGTTCCTGGTAGCAATTTTATGCTGGTTTTCGCTGCATACCCTAGGTTGTTGAACAATGTGTCAGTTGTAGGCCTAGCTATCGTTTTTATCATAGTGAGGTTAGTTTTTAGTGACATTTGGCTATATCTCCCGATCATGGGATTTAGCATAGCCTTTGCCGGCTTGATTTTGTCTCTTGTCGCTTGAATGTGCATGTGTCAATCCATGAGCCAGATGCACTCCAAGGTATTCGACTTCGTCGCTCCACTGCAAGTCGATGTTGTTTATCCCGATGTGCGGTCCGGCAGCCTTTCTCCTTTTAACCTTGATCTTCCAGTTCGTCATCCATGTTGTTAAATCGTCTGTTGCCTCCTGTAGCATAGCGCTTATCTTCCTTGTATCGTTGTGGGCAAATTGTATAATTGCATCGTCAGCAAACAATGAAATTTTCGCGTCATCAAAGGATGGTATATCATTTGTAAATATTGAGTACAGGAAGGGTCCTTGCGGTACTCTTGCCTCAAATCTCCTGGGCCTGGATGTTTTGCCTTTAATTCTCACATGAATTCTTCTATCTGTTAGGTAGCTCCTTATGGTGTTGATGATCCGGTCAGGGGAGCCCCCTACTATCATCTTATAGTACAGCCCCTGATACCATACTCTGTCAAAGGCTCTTTCTACGTCTAGAAAGATTGCCCCTATCGCTTGGCCGTTGTTAAAGCCTTTTGTTACGTAATCCTACGTACCTTTAGCAGTAGTAACTCCGATGAATGTCCCTTCCTGAATCCGTATTGGAAACAGGGGATTGGGTCGAGTTCGTTGGATTCGTCGTCGTCTTCTCAGGATCATAATATCATTAGTATTTCTAAATAATGTACCAAATATACCAACCAGGCATCTTTTTCTAATTAGTTTATTAATATTTGTTACTACAGGATTTCATTTATTTTTATAGTCTGTTTATTCCTTAACTCTAGCTAGGAATAAAGTAATAATTTGTCAGCAAATTTGTTTTGAATGTACATGAAATATAATTCTGAGCATTCCCCATGCGTGGCAGAATATTCCTGGATATTGTTACATGCTGTTCTCATTACTGATTTAATTTTGATGGTCGTCTTCTCGAATGTTTGTACTGGGATTGGAAGTATTTATTAAGTTAAATATTAACGCACATCTTAGCTTGTTCAATGAGTCTGGTCGATACAAACAAATTAATTTTATAATTTATTATGACCACAAAGGTGGGAGTGGTAATTAACTGTATAATTAACCACAGAGAAAAGTAGTGGACTGTATTAAGATGTGATGAGGGTTTTATACATAGATATGAATTGAAACCAGGTAGGTATGTTAATGTACTTTAATAATGCAATTATGCATTTCCAATTGATGTAAAAAAATAAGTACAATTTTTAAATACTTCTTAATCTACTTCCATGCACTCAATCATTCACTCACATAAACTAAA
>MU186889.1:51511-68957 GCA_016904865.1 Pissodes strobi
TTTTTGTAAAAACCAGTGGCGCACAGTTTTTTTTCGCTAAACATAGAGACTTGCCGGCACGAACGCCACTGATGTAAGAGCTTTAGAAAACAATTTTGTACATGTAAATGTGACCTGTAATGATACATTTGCATGCACCGAAACTCATATCAATATCTCAACGGGTTTTCGATAAATGTAAAATAAACTATTAAAGATGGAACAATTTAAATACCCCGTATCATGGAAACAGAGCATTTCCGGACCCATGATTATATGAACTTTTTCTCATATTTTCGATGTAGAATCTGTCCTTAAAATTTCCTCACAACATTCTGTAACACCCTGTATATACTTATTTCGTTAATTCTTGGGTATTAGGTTCATGTTGTGAAAATCAAGTTGTACTTTTTTGGTGACGTTTCGCCTGATCATAGCAGGCGTTATCAAACCATATTTTAATTAAAATTATTTCCTATGTCGGCATCTTGAGAAAACGCAGTGCTATGTGGAAGGACGTTAATTAATAAGCCATGTACTTATGTGATGGTTCGTGCTTCGCCGGTGCGAGAGATGAATCGCTGAAATGCTTCTAAAAAGGTAGCGGTACCTAGATCTGTGATCAGTTCCAAATGAACAGCCTTAACTGTGAGGCAAATAAAAAGACAAAGGTAGCATTTCAACGTTTTACCTCCTCGACCCTTACGATCTTTATAATAAAATGGGCCTGCGTAGTCTATACCAACGTTTGAAAAAGGTGGATTGGCACACGAGTCTTAGGTAAATCTCCCATTAAAGGATTAATGAACTTGGGTTTAAACCGAAAACATAACACACATTCTCTTACTACTCTCTTGTTTGACAACAATAGTTGTGGGCCACATTGAAAACAATTAGAATGTTCATGCTTGAAAATTAAATAAGTAAAATGATGTTTTGCTGGCAGTAGCATTGGGTGTCTCTTTTCCAAGGTATAGGAAGAATGCTGAAGTCTACCACCAACTCTAACAATGCCATCAATCAAAATTGGAGTTAAACTAGAGAGGTTGCTTTTATTATGTATAAAACCATTTTTTGTTAAAGCTGAAATATCTTCCTGTTGGACTAACATAACCAATTTAGTAGTCGCTTCTCGTAACTCTTCTAATGTAACTTTACCTGTGGCTCTTTGAGGCTTAGGAGTTTTACAATTTTTTAGAAAGCGTAAGCAATAGGACATTACTCGTTTAATGCACGAAAGTGAGGAGAATCTTTTATAGGGAAATAGCTCTTGAGGTTGAGTCTTTTCCTGTACTATGACACAGATGGGACCACAGAACCACTCCTACGAGGTTGCAAGTGTTTTTGGTGACACGCCTCTTGAAGCAAGGTCAGCTAGATTTTGAGCTGTTGGGATGTATCTTCATAATTCAGGCGGAACAATTACCTGAATCTCTGCAACTCGATTTGCGACGAATACTTGACAATTTGAGGAGAACCGAATCCAAGCGAGTGCAACTGTGGAGTCGCACCAAAAATGTGTATTGCCAATATTAATAGATAGGGAAGATTTAACTTTTGAATAAAGTTGTGCCAGAAGATAGGCAGCACATAGCTGCAATCTGGGAATGCTGACAGATTTAAGCGAAGCCACACGTGTTTTGGAGATGAGAAGATGCACATGAACTTGGTTATTGGAATCCACAGCGCGTAATATTCATACGCGTACTGGGAAGCGTCTGAAAATCCATGTAACTCAATTTTAATAAAATCCTTGCATGCAGCTTGTCTGGAAATATGCATGTTATTTAGTTCAGGAAGTTCAGAGCGAAAAGCTAACCACTTGTTTGCAAGTTCATTAGGTAATTCGTCATCCCACGACAAGTTGAGAGACCATAATTTTTGCAAATATATTTTTGCTGTAATGACAACTGGAGCGAGTGTAATCCAAGAGGATCGAAAATCTTTGCAGTATTTGAAAGGACAAAGCGTTTTGTTAGTTTTTTGGGAGCCAGGGTTAACCCAATATAAAATGACAAAGTATCATCATGACTCGACCAAAACAGCCTAGTGTTTTGGATGTTTCTGACTGATTGAAGTAGAACTTATCTGTAGAAGGATTTGAGGATTTTATTTGTTTTAAAATGTTGGAATCATTAGATCTCCACTGTCTCAATTTGAATCCTGCGCTTTTTAGAGGAAGTGACTTGTTCACATTTTGCAACCACTTCATCGACCGACCTGCCACCTTAAAGCAGATCGTCTACATAGAAATCCCGCCTATTGACCTCTGAAGCTTGAGAATGGGATTCTCTGACTGCGATTGATAAATGTAGAGGTTTTTTCCCATATAATTTGTTATCCAGTATAACAATTTATGTGACTTATATGTGTTATAATTTGTCCTGAAATTTCATAGTCAATCCAAAAAAATCATGTGTGCAATTCACACGTTGTAGAAGTGAAACCTTCATAAAACTAAATCAAACGGTCGCACATCCAAGTACTAACCACGCCTGACGTTGCTTAACTTCTATTCAGTGTTTGTCTGAGAACTGCAGGCGGATTCTCAATATTTCGGTACGTTACGTCCCGTTCGAAATGCACCGGTCGGGAAGGTAGTCGGTACCGAATCGCAACTCACAGGAAAGCGATTCTCAACTTCTACCGACTAGCTTTTATTATTTTTATGTTGGCAGCATTGCAAAAATAGCCACTTTCTGCGAAAGTGAGGTTAAGTCAAGTGTATTATTTGCACTTTGCAGAGACAGTCTCTGTTATTTATTTATTGTTTACTTATATATTTTACTTAGGCGCATATATTTATATATATTTTGTTGTAAATTTGGGAAATATTACCAATCGTCAACGAAATTATACGAGTTCAACAAAATAATATTTTCAGAGATCAACAGCGGAGATGTAAAGACAATTTCAATATGGATAATATGAATAGAATTATTCTGCATAAATAAAGCTCTTTTTGAAGAAGTGCACATGCTTTTGAGGCCCCACTTACATAACCCAACCCATAGGGACTGGTTCATATCAAAGATGTGAATGAGATTTTAATTTAGGAGTTAGTCAGACAAGTGCTCACAGATAAGAGAACAAAAACTTGCTTTGCTCTAATACTTGACGTTTATGATATATTATTTTAGGTACATTCACAAAGTCACCAATGCAATTTTTGCTCATCTCACAAGATTATTAAATTCCATAATTCAAGAATAGAAATGAGTGAAAATAAAGAGATTTTTATGAACGTATTTCAGTTTCCCGGAATAATAGACTGTTCACATATTGCAATTTTGAAACCTCAAGAACAAGAAAATAATTTTATTAATCGTAAGGGATATCATTCTTTAAATACGCAAATTACATGTGATGCTCAAACTCAAAATGTTATCAGTCAATAGTAGGTTTGTTCCAACAAGAGTCAGAAACAGTACATGACCCTCAGACGCATTCGTACTCTCTCTTAGGCGTTCCAACAAACATCAAACCTAATCCCGGATGATTTTGTCGACTGTTCCACCAAGTTTTCTGACGCTATGCGAACGGTTCACAAACAGTCAAAACGATTCGCGGATTTTCCTCGGCCGCAACAGTTCGAGTTTGCGCAGAGCAGATCAATCGACGTAGACACATCAGACAGATGTTACCTGTGAGCTGTTTGAGCCTTTGAGATGTTTCTGTTTGCGATTTAATCTTAATTTATTATTTTAGTATGTACTCTAAAATTGAATAGGTACTATTGTCTGGTTTTTATAAGTTAAAATGATTGAGGCTGATGATTTTGTGACAGACGATTCTTACGAATCTAACGACGGTGAGATATCAAGTAGTGAGCATAGTTTGGAATTAAGAAGAACTGTTTGGAGAAAATCCAAGACAAAAAACGAGAATTATTTGGAGCAGATAGTTCCCCAGTATTCTGAGGAAGTTTTTAGGGAGCATTTTAGAATGAGCAGAAATAATGTGGAAGAAATATCAAATAGTTTTAAAGATAGCAATTATATCACACATCACGCTGGACAGTTTGGGAACTTAAGTGCCAGGGAGCATGTTTTGATATATTTATGGATTGTTGGCCATCAGTCAGCAAGTTTTCGCGATGTGGCTGATCGGTTTGGTATAACAATCAGCACTTTACATGGGATAATAAGAAGGTTAACATATTTTTTATCCAATGCACTCAACGTGGTAACATGGCCAAATGAAGAAGAAAAAAGGCCAATTGAAAGATATTTTCAACAAAATGGATTTCCAGGGATAATTGGAGTAATTGACAAACCTTCAACTGATTCCTATATCAACAGAAAGGGGGACTATTCAATTCAGGTAAGGAAGCTTAGCCTTTTCGATTGTCTGTCCTTCCTCAGAGCAAGATCAATTTTTGGGAATCTACTATATTTTTATCGATGTGACAAAAATTAAACGTATGCAGAAATAATCGAGATATTTCATCTTTTCAACTGGCTTTTATTTGTTTGGAGAACTATGTGATGGCCTATTGAAAAAATATTAAAATAAACAAAATCTCAGTTGCTTCTGGCAAAATTTAGTAGATCCCTAAAAATTGAGCTGGCTCTGAGGAAGGGTAGAGAATTGAACACATTTATACCCGAATTATTTGAATTGAAAAATTGTATTCTTCACTGCATAATCTGTATTTAAATTAGGCTTCTACGTAAGTGCACTGTCTCGCCAGTTTTTAAAAATAATTTGAAAAAGTATTCTTTTCTAATTTATAACAATATGTCTACCTACTTAAAAAACTGATGTCTGAAAATACTTACGTTTCTCTTAAGTGATGAAATTATATGTTATTGTATTATTTGATACGCATCGCTCCTTTTGCGTATCCACAAAGTAACATTATTTCAACAATGTTTGGGAGAAACATATTTATGTGTAAGTACCTTATGTGCAGTTTTTGACTAACTTTCTGGGTTAAAGACAAGACTCCCTTGTCTTTAAATTTAGTCGCTGTTTGTCAAAAGGTCAACAATAACATCAATAATTAATAACACCAACTTTATTAATGAAAATTACAAGATCTTAAATTAAATTCACTTCATAAGTGTGTTTTATCTTTCTATAATACTATTAAAATTGTAATTTAAAAATGTTTTCTTTTGTAGATGCAGCTTGTTTGTGACCATACCATGAAAATAATAGATGTGTTTCTCGGGTTTTCGGGATCAGTGCATGACAGTCGTGTTTTTCGAAGGTCTACATTGTGTAACACATTGGAACAAAAATGAGGTAATAACCAATATATCTTGGGAGACAGTGGCTATTCACTTTTAAATAATTTACTCACTCCGTTCAAAGATAGAGGAACGCTGACGAGACGCCAGATAAACTACAATATTAAATTATCAAAAAATAGAATCATAGTTGAACATTGCATTGGTCTTTTGAAACAAAGATTCAGACAGTTATATCACATGAAACTACGAAATATAAGAAAAATGGTCCACTTAATTAGAACATGTGTAGTCCTCCACAATATGTGTATTGGAGACAATTTTCATTTTGATGAAGAAGTAGAGCAAGGACCATTGCAAGAAAACAATTACTTCCCCAATGAAAATAACGAAGATGATAGAAATGATGCTTTTACTCTTTTAATTTTGAATTTTAATCTGTCTGTGAATTTTCTCGGTTTATAATAATTATAACTATTTTAATATGTTGTAATTTGTAATTTCTTACTGATCTTAAGGCTTTTGTGACGTTGCTTTTTCATTGTATATGATCTTGTTAGCAAAAAAGATAAATAAATATGTTGAACACAATTTAATTTCACTATAGGGTATGCCAACCAACATACTCTGGTATTAAAAGTACATATTTTGTAACAAATATATTAACAGTTCTTTAATAAATATTTACTATTACACAAACTAAAATAAAAACTAATAGTAGACAACACTTTAGGAACAATAATACAGATTGAACAACAGCCTTTGCATTAATTAAAAAAATAAATGAAAACTAAGAAAAAATGAGCTACTGACAGAAAGAAACCAACTGCTTAAGACTATGAACCAAAGAGAAAATGTATTTTAATACATTTTCTCTTTGGTTCATAGCCTTAAGCAGTTGGTTTCTTTCTGCCAGTAGCTCATTTTTTCTTCTCATTTCTTTGACTTCTTCGAACTGAACTTCCAATTTTTGGGTTTCTATTTTTAATCTTTTCTCCTGATATTCTTTTCTGTCCTTCCTTATCCCGTCCAATATAGAATTTCTATTATTCAATAATTTGCTTCTTTTCTTTTTTGGGGTTTGACTCACGGTATTTATTCCAGAATTATTACTGACCATTAACGTAGTTGACTTCTCTTCTTTACCTTGCGCCACTAACATGTTGGGGCCAGCTTCTTCAACAGTAGAACTTGATAATAAAATTTCAGGTCTAATGTTTTTTTTTTATCTAGAATTTCTTCTATTTGTTCCGCATATGGAAATATTTTACGCCCACCTCCTGTTTGTTTTGTATCATCTATATATTTTTTGTAATTACGATCCAGGACACGCCACCTATTCTCAGCATTGCTTGCTGTAACATTGATACCAAAAGTTTCATTAAGTTTTCTTGCAATTATTTCCCATAGCTTTTTCAGACTTTTTATTTCGAAACTTCCCAGCTTCTTTCTATAAGTTCCATAAAACTCTATGAGCATTCTTGTGTGGTCAATTGTCCAATTCTTGTATTCAGGCTCTTTTCCGAGGCTTTCTGCACGAACATCAATTATTATTGTGTTTCTTGTTAATTCTGGTGCGAGTATTATAAATCCTTGTAAATCTACAATTGCAAAAAAACTGTTTATTAGAAGAAAATATTTAAAACTAAACTATTCAATTGTATTACCTTTAATGTTGCTCATAGTCTTCAAATCTAAAATTTTTACAAGAAAAAACTGATATAAGTGTCAACATCAACAAAACAATCGGATAAATGACATTTAAAAATAGAGGCCGCAATGGCAGATGTAATTTTTTGATCAGAAAACCGTTCCAACAACGATTCGGTCTAAATCTTGTACACAAATCATCAATCGGTCTCTCATGCGCATAAATAAATCGAGGATTAGTTCACCAACCGTGCGTGATTTCTTGTTGGATCAAACCTAGTAACTATCCAGGATCGACCCATGATTCATTTATTTGGAGGTAGTCACAAGTGAGGGACTTCTTGATGAATGAATTTAATAACAATAATCTTCGTGGAACATGGCTCATTGGTGATCCAGGGTATTTTCTAGAACCATTTCTTATGACACCATATCTAAATCCAGTACCAGCATCACCTGAAGCAAACTACAATTTGACCCATATGAGTGCAAGAAACACCATAGAAAGAACGATAGGGGGGCTGAAGGCAAGATTTCGCTGTCTTTTAAAAGAAAGAGTAGCTCGCTATGAGCCTGGATTGTGGCTAGGTTAATAAATGTATGTACGGTATTACATAATATGTGTAGTGACTGATGTTGAATTGGATGAAGATAGAGAGGAAATCAATGTTCCAGATGGCTTTGTGCCACATAATCCGCAAGCCAATATGAGTCTCTTAAATGAAGGACAAATGATTAGAAATAGTGTAATCAGAAATTATTTTAACAATCAATAATACTGAATGGAACGAACACTTGTGTAATATTTAATATATCGTAATTCTGTTGTGTAAATATTTTATCTATAGTATTTAGTAATTTGCATCCATTTGTTAAAAATTATTTTTCAAATTAAGTGTTGAGTGAGAAACTCATTTTTTGTGTGCAAAATATACAACTTAACATCAATCTGGCTATGCTAATCTTAACTAGCCACAAGTATTAATAGAACAACCCAGATGATGCAAAAAAAAAGTTTACAAATTCCATTAAGAAATGGAGATTTAATGATATAAATGTGTCTAGATAAAATAAACTTTGAAAAAAAAAACAAATTCCAGGTAGGTAAGTAGTTTGTTAAAATAAATGAATACAAGTATTACCAATTTTGCCCGGATCAAATATTTTATTTATGTAACTAAACAGTATATTCTGAGATCAAAATAAAACAACACAAGGTAGCCTAAGTAATCAATAGCATAACAAGACTGATAACAAAAAAACATGTTATATGTAGGTATAAAAAGTTAATTTCTACTATCTTACATATATTTATGTATAGCTAAACTAGTGAAAGGAACACAAAATATTGACACATATAAACATTTTCAACTTGAAACTTTGGTTAGACTAATACATAACAATTATAATTCAACAAAAATAAAAAAAATCCCTAGGAAAGTAGGAAAATTAAAACTATTATTCTAATATAAAGTGAGTGTATAAAAGACCCATTACTACACCACTATTGCTATTATCCAGTATGAAAAAACGTTAAATAAAAAACAATTTACAGTCGAATTTAACATACCTACCTGCCTAGCATGTTTTGTCAAAATTGTTTGACAACTGATATAAAAAATATGCCATGTTAGCAAAGCAGGGTATGGGACGTAAAACACTACTGAGACACCATAATTAATATTAAATTTTATTTGTTTTTATTGCTTTAATTAATTCTTGAAAGCCCTCTTTTATTGTTGTATCAATATTGCCTAGATCAACAGCATTAGAGCTTTCAAAGTTTTTCAAACAATAAATTGTTTCCATATAAACTTTATTCACACTATCATGGTGACTTTTTCTTTTTGATGTGTAAACATCTTACGCGGCGGTATGAGGGTAAATCTCGGAAAAATTGACGGAAATGTGGGGACGGAATACGTAAACGTGATGTGACATTATAACCCGCGCGCATTGAGGAGCAAGCTAATCCAGGACGGCCACGATTGCAACGACTCAAATGGCGCTTCTAGAAAGCTAGCCGCTATAGGCGGTATTAGATTTTCATTATAATATATTCGCAGTGTATTTGGATCCTATGCTTATTTTTAATGGACGGTTGAATTTAAAATGAATTTTCGCTTCAAAATCCACGACAAATTCGTCCGAAGCCACGGCTATCGTCCTAAAAAAGTCCGAATTTTCGTATTTTTATACAATTTTCTATTTAAAATCGTTTTTAAACGGATTTTAGACGATAAAAAAGCATATTATTTTAATTTAAACGAACTGTCAAAAGTATTATTCAGATGCACAGACGTTTAAAACAATATTGAGTCATAGCCCTCTTCTAAAATTTGAAAAGTTTGGTTATTGACTTTCCCAAATCTAAGGTTGTCGGCCCAATATGACTAGATAAATGAGCTGTGTCCATATCATAGCCTAAAGAAAAATATAGCTGCGAAACTTAAGCGCGGCACCTTTGACAAGCGAGGGCCAACGTTATCACTATGTAGTGGGGATGAAATAAATAAATCTTACTTGACGTCAACCCCACGGCTATCTTTAGTGAAGTGAGCCATACTCAAATTTTTTGGGACTTTATATACTAAAATTGTTAACTCTCCCCTATTATTTTATTTAAACTTTCATTACAAAATATATGATTTATAAAATACTGCTTATTTCGAGTAGAGAATAACCAATTTTTTAACGATCCAAAAAACTGTATAAAGAGAGCCGGATATTTATTTAAACATTATACCTAAAAGAAATATTTAAAAATATCTTTTGAAATGAAATTAGGAATGGTGAATGTAGATTACTTGTAGTAAGTACAGCATTCTTGAAAGAAAAGTCAACTACCTAAAGAAAAATATAATTGAGTTATATATTATTTTGATAAATTACGATCAATAAAACAACTCATTTATGTATTTGTGTAAATTATTTATTTTTTAACGTTATAACACACATATAATAAATTGAAATTGAATAAACTGAAATGAATATAACTATAATAGATTATAAGCTCCAAGATAATCTTCGAATATCAACAAGATCTATACACAACAAAAGTTTTTTTATATGAGAGATTATATTGCACAAGTAGTTACGGTTTTAGACGAACTTGTGAAGATCTGCAATAATAATTTTGAAAATTTTGATTTATCTAGTTGTTCTCTTTTAAGCTTAAAAAAGATCTTATATAAGTACATAATTTTGTTTTATATAGATTCTTAGCAACCTGCACAATTTTATATACGTTTTGTGTACGATTTTGCATGCTTTTTCATTTTATTCACTAGATAAAAATATTGTCCAGATGGTGAAATGAAAGTAAATTTTTGATCTGGCTATAGTTCACGAACTAGTTTATGCATGAAGTGCATAATTACGCTAAATCGGTGCAACATGTACCGTGCGTTCAATTTATCTTGATAACGTTTTGATTCGCTGTAACTTTTTTGTTTTTAAAGATATCAAGGTAAACAAAAAAGCAAAATGTAGGGTTGGTAGTCAAGTTTTTTTCTAAGTTACATATAAAACAAAACTAACAATTTTCTGACATAAGCCTACTCTATATATTTTTTAAATGGAATACCCTGTATATTTCTACATTTTTGGACTCTAGAGAAATCTAAACACATTTCGTGTATAATATTCTATACCTATCTTTAGGTGTTTACGAAATATTGACAGTTGAAAGTCGGGCATTTTGATAGGCTTTAAAATCTAAACCGCACGAGAGCAAAGAAAACGGTTTGCATATCCCTCTCTTAGGTTTTCATGAGCTATCGAATTTTCGTGTCGAATTTGTGCAGTGAATTAATCCAATCCGAAGCTGCCAGTAAGTATTATTAAAGAATCCTAACTAATATTATAAATGCGAATGTGTTTGTTTGTTTGTTTCTTACGCTTTCACGCATAAACTGTTCCGATCATGAAATTTTGTACAGATATTTTCAAGAGTATAGTAAAGAACATAGGACAGACACTTTTAGCTTTTACCCGCGGCTTCGCTCGCGTTGATTTTTACGGTTAGTTTTAATCCTATTTTTTATTTTCTTGAGGTTATATTTGTAAAAAGTTTTTTCTTGATTTTGGGCATGTCTTGGGAGAGCTTTGGTTAGTTATTGTTCGTTGCGCCCCTGTAGCGAGCGAAGCGAGTACTAGCAGACTCGCTCAATTATTTTTTTTTTGCTTTCGTTTGGGTTGGAAAAATAAAGATAATCATTATCGTTTTGTATGTCAAATTGTGTTTTTCTAGACGGAGGTGACTCATCATTGATGATCTTCGATTTTTGGTTAGGACACAACATTAACTATACGCGGCGGCACGCCAACGGTGTGCCTCCTTCCCCGTGCGAAAACTTCCCAGGATATAGGCAGGCGACCTTTGACACGGCGCGGTCGGCCGGCGGCGCCGGTGGGCACTCACTGGTCGAATTTTTAGGAAAGCTGGCCATAATAAGGTTTACCAGAGATAAGACATACAAGTTATTAAGTATTACACGTTTAAAATATCGTGTTTTAGACAAAGATGCTTTATTGGTGAATTTTTGGATTATCTATATTTATATATAGGGTGTATTAATTATCACTAACAATAAAAATCATGTATAAAAATCATTTGTATCATTTAATTTGGTGATCCAAATTTTGTTTTTTGCAACAGTTAATTCAGGAGTCTCATGAGCAGAATGAATGTTAATTTGACGACAGAAACGCGTTGATGAGGGCCTGCAATTTTGTCATACAAGTTTTTCAAAGATCGCTATTTTAAAAAATTGATCTAATAGTTACCAAACTCATAAAAAATATAGAAGCATCAGTGCAGCTATTTTTCAAAAACACGCTTATATTCTGACTGTTCCGAGGTACCATCAAAGCCATATTTACAAATTAAAACTAAATTATAAATTTTATCTGCTGATTATTACCTCTTTTTGTAATAACATCAGGCTTGCACCGGTATGCTGCAATAATGATTCTACCGAAGATTCAGCTTCAGTTTCACTTACTACAATATTATGGAATTAGGGGTAGGCAAAATAATCGATTATTCGATTAACTTTTAAGAAATTATCGATTCATCGAGAATAATCGATTATTACAAATAATCGAAGATTGAATATTAATAATTAATTAATTAATAATCGCCCAGCCTTAATTGAGACATTTGTCGTACGGAGGATTTAAGTTGCAATTTTTTTGTCCCTCTTACGTTTTGATAATTTTATACAGATGCTTAGACAAACTAGCTTTTTCAATTATTAGAGCTAATACTTCAGCAGCACTTAACTCTAAATGTAAATTATCTTGAACGAAAATATCGTTTCTGGCCAGCTTTTATTGAAATTCAACCTGTATGCGGCGAGAGTGCGCCAATCGTTACCCCAGCAACCAAGCAAAACACTACGATTCCTTTGTAGCGCTCGCTGAACTCGCACATCAAAGCTGCCGCGGTTGAGTGGTCCTTCTTATCGTATAGTTAATGTTCCGTGGTTAGGCTTTGAATTAACGTCAGGGATGGAATGCAGTACTTCCTGTACAAGTGGTTCTTTTGATGTTGATGGTAAACTATCTACATATGCTGGTATACCGAGCTGTATTGTCACAGTTTCTGGGGCAAAAGGCAAAAGTTTCGCTTTGATTTATCTGCAAATATTATAAGTTCGTTTAAAACAACTTTATTGTCATTAATTTGATTATTTACAGGATATTTTGAAGAAACTTTGCATATTATTTATATCCTGCCACATAGAAATAGAAAAAATATTATTCAAGTAGGTAACTTACCACTCTTTCTTCTACTCCATAACCCGTAAAAAATATGGTCCCTAGTATGTCTAAGATCCCTTTTTCAAGTTCTGTCAAGTCTTTTAAGAGGATATACTACCGACCTTTATTGATATTACGTTTTATTCCAAAACGAAATTTGGTGTGCGGCTTGTACATTCGATTGACTAGAAGGCATGGTGTTTAAAAATGTTTAATTTTTTATAACAAATTTTGACCCGGTTTTTGGTGAAAATCGCATTCTTTTCGAAACTTATTACCCGTGCTGTCGACTATATATACCCTGTATATCGACAGGATATTGTAATTGCTAAATATTATAATAACATATTTTATAAACTGCATACGATTGCACACGGCAGCAGAACACTCTGACCTGATTAGACTAGATACTTGTAATGTAACATGACTGGATACTATTATTATTATACTGAGTGCTATAGCATCAATATATAGAACTAATTAAGCTCTCGTTTATTATTGATTACGGATGAACGAACCGTACTCAACTGATAATTCAAGGGGACACATTTATTGCACCCCTTGGTTGAGTCTTTGCAGAATTGAATTGGGCTAAAGCAGAATAAATAGTTATAGACAATTGGTAAATATATATTTATTACGCCATTCTACAATATTTTTGATAAGTAAATAAAAATTAAATTTACAATGCTGAAAAAAGAAAAATATATATCACCTAATGGCTAAAATATGTACTGAACTTGTTTTATTTTCCTGACGAAAATCATAAAAGTTCGCGTGTTTATGCAGAAAATAGGAATACAGTAATGTGGCTTCTAATGTATGTTTAAAAGCTTGAATATCCTCGTGTTTATTTGGGCGTTATAGACATTGTTTCTCCATATTAACCGCTAAATATGAAGTAAGTTCAAAATAAGTTTCTGAGAATTGCTGGCTATAATTACAGCTTATGACCAAAATGATTTAATTAACCAGAATAAGGGTGCGAAAGGCTCATGCTATTTTCAGTGTATTTCTAAGTATATTTAACAAACAGCTCTGACCAAAGACTTTTCCTAATGTTTTTGGCTCTGACTAGGTTGTATCGTTAAACACTAGGGTAAGTGTCAGGTTCTGTTATAATGTAGGATATTTTTATTGTTAATTGTGTGCTGTTATCTATGTACTGTGTTGTAAACTGGTCCAATGCCCTAAATATATTTTAGTCAAAAACCATATAAGTAGTGTATGAAAATAATTATTAAGTGTTTCTGTTTATATTTTCATGCATGCAGAACAAGGTTTATGTAAATAGTAATACATCAATTATTAATAAAAGTCAATATCAACAGAGTTATTACGTTATTACTCTTTCTACACAATAGAATATTAAATATATATGGTTGCCATTCATGGCCATGGGTGTTAGGCTGATCATAACTCTGTACTCTTCAGTTAGTTCCCTTCTATTGTATCTTCTTTTCTTTAGTTCTTTTTGCTGAAATTTTTTAATAAAAGTATTAAGTAATACAAGAATACGATATTTTTTTTTTGAGTAGTCCATATTTCAGATCGTCTTACAACACGACATACAGTAGGCAGTTGGTCGAAGGTGGGGAAATTTTGAAGGCCGTAGGAAAATTTGTATTTTCAGCGAAGTAGACTATACCAATTTTGACACACGACATCTACAAATTAACCGAACTTGAGCCTCATTGAAAGATAATGCCAAGCTTGTTAAAAAATTGGTTTTCGTTATCTTATTCGTTTCAAAATATTCCAAATAACCATTTTTGATGTGTATACATCTTACGTAGCGGTATGAGGGTAAATCTCGGCAAATGGGACGGAATGTGTAAACCGATGTGACATTATAACCCGTGCGCATTGAGGAGCAAGCTAAATTGTAAATACAAAATTTGGTTATTGACTTTCCCAAATCGTAAGGGATGCCGCCCCAAGATGACTAGCTGGTAGTTTGATGTCATTGCTGGTGGCATTAGATTTTCGTGTCGAATTTGTGCAGTGAATTAATTCACTCCGATTGAAGCTGACAGTAAGTATTAGGTATTAAAGAATCATAACTATATAATATTATGCGAATAACATATTTTATTAATGCGAATGTGTTTGTTTGTTTGTTTGCTCCTTAAGCTTTCACGCATAAACTACTCAACCGATCATCATGAAATTTTGCACAGTTATTTACAAGAGTATAGTAAAGGACATAGGACACTTTTAGCTTTTACCCGCGGTTTCGCTCCCTTTCATTTTTACGGTTTTAATTCCATTTTCCACGCGTAAACTACTTATCATGAAATTTTGTAGACATATTTTTAAGAGTATAATAAAGAACCTAGGACACTTTTAGCTTTTACCCGAGGCTTTAAAAACGTCTAGCCATAGGGGCCAAATTTTCGATGCGATACTGTGCATGCGCAATAGGGCCGAAATATCGGAATTATCAATGTCTTTACGTTCTAGGGAAACTCCTTCAACGCCTAGGTGGTGTAGCAGGCAGAGTGTTTGCCTGTCATTTCTGCGCTGCGGGTTCGATTCCCGTCTGTCGCGACAGATGTTTTATTTACCTTTTTCTAGGGTTATGTTTGTTTTTTATTAATCTACTTTTTTTCTTAATTTTGGGTTACTTTTGTTTAGTTCTTGTTGATTGGGCCCCCGTAGCAAGCGAAGCGAGCGGATGGCCTATTATTCTTGTTTCGCCATTGCGCATGCACGGTATCGCATCAAAAATTTGTATAAATCCTATAATAAATATCATAAATACATGTATTTTAGACAAAACATATCCATCACTTTGGAAACAAGCTATCATTAAACCTATTGCTAAGGTGCAAAACCCAAAGGAGCTCAAAGATCTTAGACCGATTAGTATATTACCTGCAATCTCCAAAATTTTTGAAAAACATAATATCTCATATCAAATAACTTTGTTTTCATAAATTCATAATATTCTCCCCGACTGTCAATCAGGCTTTAGAAAATATTTTAGTACATCTATCACTTTGGTGAATATTCTGAATGATATTAGATTGTATGAAGATGAAAAAAATAGCACATGTATGGCTCTTTTAGATTTTAGTAAAGCCTTCGATACTTTAAACCACGAATTGCTCCTGGCTAAATTATATTACTTTGGATTTTCACCTAATTCTCTTGAGATTTTAAAGAATTACCTTAATTTTCGTTTTTGTCGTGTGTCTGTTTTTGATGAGCTTGAAAATAAGAATTTTGTTTCAAATTTCAAGCCAGTCAAGCATGGCGTCCCCCAGGGCTCCGCGTTGTCGCCCATATTATTATCTATATATGTTGCAGGCATGTATAAGAGTGTAAGACATGTTAAACTCCAGCAATATGCGGATGACTCACAAATATATATATACTCTATTTCGAAATGATGCGAAGTAATAAATCATTTTCTGATGGCTGATACATAGGCGTACATAATTACGTACATATACGTACATATTTTAAACGTTTACCTGTCCTAATACTCGGACTTCCCCTGCATTATATTTATCACACTTAGGTTTTTTTATTACTATTGTATACATTCAAATTTGACGATTTTTTGTATGCATACCCTAAAGTTTAAGTAATTGTAATTTTTCAGTTATATTTGTTCTTCCGAAGAAGACACAGTGTGTTTGTTTCATTTCATAGTTTCAATTAAAATGGCTAATTCAGTTTTCTCTCCAGTGAATTAAATCTCATTGAACTTGTTTGGGCCCAAGTAAAAAGTTATGTAGCAAGGAGAAACACGACGTTTAAAATGAAAGATGTTAAAATTATCTTTGAGGAATCTTTAAAAAATGTCGATTCTGAAAAATGGCGTAAGTGTATTGAGCATGTTATAAAAGAAGAAGAAAATATGTGGAAACTAGACCATTTAATTGACCTAATTGTAGAGCCTTTAATTATATCCTTGGAACATGACGAAGATTCGACGGATTTTTCTGACCACGAAAATGATATACCATAGTTCTCTACATAACTGTTTACACAAAATCGCAATTCTTATACCTTATTATATAAATATTATATGTGATAAAATGTTACAGTAATACTAACTGTTTTTGAATATACATAAATAAGTGAATAAATAAAAGTACTTAGGTAAAACAGGTATTTTAAATTAAATACCCAAACGTACGCTACTGCAGGTAGAAAATGGCCCCTTTGCTAATAAAGCCTATTGTTTGCAGCGGGATTGCCATACAAAACAGGGTGGAATGGTTAAAATATAATACAGCAGGCTATAACAGCTGTGGCTAAATATTTAGAAATCACAAAAATTTATTTGACCACTCTGTTAGCGTTTTGCATTTATAAGTAGGTTTTATTACTCCGCACCATTTCGAAATAGAGTATACCTGTTAACTATAGCAACCTTCATACGATGCAAGAACAATAAAATTAAACTCGTACTTGGAAAGTATATATATATTTGCAAAATATCATAACTTAAAAATAAATGCTATGAAATCCCAGGTTTTGATACTAGGTAACAGAACTGTCTTTAGACAAGATATTAAAAATAATTTACAAATTCAGATTAATAGTACACCAATTCCTATTGTCAATGAAGCAAAAAATTTAGGGGTGATATTTGATAGCTCACTCTCATTTCAAAGCCACATTAACTCTAAACTAAAAGCAGCATATCTTCGCCTCAAAAATCTTTATAAACTAAAACGATATTTGCCTGCAAAGCAAAAATATTATTTATGTGACACTTTAGTTCTCTCACTTTTTAACTATGCCGATATTGTTTATGGGGATTCATTAACTGTAAGATTAAAAAATAGAATGCAGAAAGTACAAAATGCATGCATGCGATTTTCTTATAATATTCCTTA
>MU186889.1:68967-82729 GCA_016904865.1 Pissodes strobi
TGTTCCCCTGTTCGTCCGCTCTGCTACCGGCTACCGGCATCATAGATCAGATCTATATAGCTACCCAACAGATACCTCTTCCAATGCTTTTTTACGCGGGGCAAAAAATGTTCACCGGCTCTCGCGAGCGGGTTAGTTTGGGTTAGTTTTACTACTTGTTTTTCTATTTGAAGGAAAGGCTTATGTCCCTCTGCATTTAAAAAGTCTCTTTTATTATCGTTTTCAACCTGGAAAATGGTGTTTCTAACAAGATGCAGATCGGATCATACAATGGAAACATTTCGTAAAACGTTTCGTAAAACAATGCGCGACAACGACGTGATGCAAATTTGCTTCCGAACGACTAACTGTGAACTGAATTTGATATTAGCATAAGAACCTGTTGGAGTCGCATTGTCGGGCTGCTTCCGTTCTATAAATAGCTCACGTATCTAGTATGTCTGCTTCGCCCGTTGCCATAGCAACCATCGTAAATAAATATGTATATTGCAGGGCAATTATTGATCTTGCTGTTTGCGATTCCCACGTGTTTCGTGACTGTATTGAGTGTCGAAAACCGCCCGCACCGGCCGATCTTATGACAAGTTATTCAGCGCGCTACGTTTTATAGTTAATTATCTTTTATGAGTATTATCGCACTAATTTTGATTAGACATTTATATTATGAAAATTTGTATTTTTAAGTAATGTAATTTTGGAAATTTCACTAATTTTGATTAAAAATTTAGATTATAAAAATTTTATTTAATTAAAAATATTTTTATTTTAAAGTAATGAAATTTTAGAATCCTTTTGTCAGATTAATTTTCACGCCTAAATTCTATAGTCGAGTCAATATTCGATATAAGATAATATCGCTATTTTTTAGCTGTATTGTATTACAAAATAGGAATGAAATATACAGTAAAAATATTGTGCGAAACCTTTAACCAATTTTAAAATCACCCAAAACGCCAAAATTTAATTAAATATTAAAAGATGGGGCAAATTCGAGCAACATTTTCTTCTTGATGTCTTTTATCAGAATATTAGTATTCGGAAATATCGTGTCATCATTAACACAAAATTAAAATCTTTTAAATATTAGTTATTACATACCTTGAGTATTGTTATCAATAATAACTAATTAAAAACGTTAACAGAGTTTTGAAACAGCCAGTTGAATACAAACTTTATCAAAATATTTATTTGGTGATAATAATAAAAAAACCATAACGTAAGTTTGACAGGGCGCTGCAAACAATTCAGAAGATATCAATTGTGTTTTTCCAATGCCAAATAGAGTATTAGAGTGCTATAAATAATTTCGTCATAAATTTCATTAAATATACCGCAAACGAAAATATCGTTTATGGCCAGCTTTTATTTAAATTCAACCTGTGTGCGGTGGAGTTCGCTGATCGTTACCAGGCAACGAAGAAAATCAACGACGATTCCTTTGTAGCGCTTTCTGGCCATTAAGTGGGCCTTCTTGTCGTAGTTAATATTCGCTGTTCAAACCGTCCGGAGTTTGCGCATAACGATATAAGCGTCGCTTATATGACTATGCGCAAACTCCGTACGGTTTGGAACCGTTTGAAATCGCTGCTAGAACAAACCTAATATCTAATTATTATTAAAGATAAGTGGGTTCGCAAGGCGGCTTAGACCGGTGTCGGTGAATAGGCACAGGTTGTTGCTATGGTAATGTAACATAAGCTGTCAGTGGACACTGTCAACAATAATTATTTTTTTAAGATTGCGTCTCCGATTGCGTTTTAATTCCGTATTGAGAAGCAGTTATTGAGTAAGTTCGATTAAATAATAACCAATTTGTTCCTAAATTAGTGATTTTTAGAAATGAGGTCACAAATTGAGTGATAAATACAAATTGTAGTTTAATAAATCTTGCGTTGTTGACGCTTATTTTATTGCCTGTTTGTATTGTATCTATGTTGCTATGACAACACTTTTACCTCCGCCGGCGGAAAAGTGGAAAGTAAAGCTCCGGCGAAGGAAAAACGAAACTTCACGGCCGCCTACACAGTCGAGTAATGACGGATTTACTGACGTTTGAAGAAAAAACTATTGACATTCACTTTATTTTTGATTGTTGCACTTTTTATTATGCTACCTTCATGAAAATAAGCTTCACATACTTTCGTATTATTCGTGGGCTCAAAGTTATCTCGAGGTAGGATTTTTAGCCATTTTTGTCGTAAACTTAGTACGTCGTTTGGAAAACCGAAGTCATGAATTTTAGGCCCATTTTTATAGTTTCCATTACAGCCCGAAATAGAACAACAATGTTGAGGCATTATTACACTAAAAGTTTCAGTTAGCACAAAACTAGCCGAAACCGAGAGAAAGGCTTACAATTGAACATGAACAGAAACTTATAAACGGTGTTGTAAGCAAATCGGCGGAACGGCACAAAAGCAACGGGTCTTTAAGGCTGAAATATATGGTTTTATGTATTTAAAAATACGTCTAACAATATAAATTGTATACCTAAATACCAAATACCGCGAAATACTAGGTACAAGTTTCACGCACTTAAAAGCACATAAATAGTTCCGATTTCAGAACCATGCAAGAAAATAAAACTAATTACCGCAGCCATTATCGGCATATTTGTAAACTAATGCATTACCGACTTCAATGTTAATTGTCCGAAAGTTCCTGTGAGGTGGCCGCTTTCATTTCAGTACACAGAGGGTCAAGTCGGTTTATGAATGTAAGAAAAGCATTCCTACTATTTTCTTTAGTATAATATATTAGGTTTATAGGAAAAGGGCATAGCAAAGATAGAAAGACCTAATTTTATATCAAGCACATGAGCTACTTTTTATTATTGCATGATTTACAGCGGATGTCTTATCACTAACTATACATAAAGCTTCATCGGTTCTAGATATTGCTTTTAGTCTTGTTCAGCAGATTTGTTTAAGATACACATATATGGCTAATGTAAAATGACACTTTTGTTTTTCAACTTTTTGTACCATATCTCATCATATTTATCTAAACTAAATGAAATAAAGCTACGTATTTATGACACTTTAAATTTTACACCATACATATTTTTATAATTACATATAATTTTTCTACTCAGAAGTTAGACGATTGAATTGGACCCAAAAATTAATCTGATTTTTAGGATAATATACAAACTATCAAACAAAAACCGAACGATAGTATTTATCTCAAACGACTCTAAGCGGAGCTAAGAACTTTTAATATAAAACTATATTACATGTCTATTTATCTATTGTAAAAACAGTGCTATCGAACAAGGGGTCCTTTCAGTACCTTCTTATTACTATATTTTTCTAAGATCATAAAGATCTAAATATTACATATTTTTAAGGAACTCTCGACCTCCTTTATATCCGTAAGATTCAACTTCATTCATTAAGTCCTTATTGTCATTAAAAATAGAGAGCCAATGATTATACTGGTAATCCTTATGTATTCCACCGTACCTAAAAACGACACATACATTGTGAAAATAATGTGAATATCCTCTTAGAATGTAAAATTAAAAATTAGCAGCAGACTTGTCTTGTGCGATAAACCGTTAATTAATTAATTATCTTTCTATTCTATACTTTAAAATACCATATTAGTAAATATTAGTATAAAGCCACAGCATATATACAGCAAACCCACTCCGCCTGAAATCCCATGTCGAGATAGGGGCTGCTGCGCATCTAGTTGCCATATTCTCAGCCGCTCGAGCTAAAAGTTTCATGTTGACGCATGCTGGCGCATTGTGCTAGAGCCGAGAATAACAACCGCAGAGAAGCGACAACATAAATCCCACCCAAAAATTTGAAGTGGGAGGTAAACCGGCCAACTGTCATCTCCACGTGCTTGTCAATTTGTTTAGTCCGAGATTTGTTTAGTACAGTCGTCAACGACAAAATTTTTGCGTGAACGCCAGTTTCCTTTGGTTTGTTTGTGTGTTAATTATTATTTAAGGGACTTCTTTAACGAGGGTAAAGTCAGAAAAAAATGAAACGCTTATCAAAGTGAATCGCGCCTTTAATTAAGCATGTTTCAGTCAGTATAGCTAGAGGGCTGACATTTTCAGGACATGTACATGTAGCCGGGGTAAAAAGAGGATCCTCGATGAAAACTTTAAACTTGAACAGTTTTAATCATCTCCTGATGATGCTAACATGGTTAGCGAAACGCGCGTCGAGTGCAAAAATTCTGTTTCGGTATTGTGGATAAAGCTCTGTTTTAGTGCATTTTGCCTAAGGTTTCGAACCCAACATAAAACGAAATAAGAAAAAAATAATATTAAAAAAAAAGTTAGAGAAACCCGGTTTTCGGCAAAAAAAACGAAGGAGTTCAGGCTACGGGGTCGGAGATGGCAAAAGCGGAAAGAGAAGAAATTCGTTATCGACATTTTTTTTTGAAAATGGGAGTACACTGAAAAAACGTAAAAAAATGTTCGAAGAGTTAATAAAAGTATTGCAAAAATAAAGAAGAAAAAAAAACAATAAAAAAAACGTAAAAGATTGTTTGGAAAGTTGATAAAAGTATTATAAAACTAAATAAGAAAAAGTAGGATTAAAACAAGGAAATAAACTGTTCGGACAGTTAATAAAAGTACTATAAATCAAATTTAAAAAAGAAATAAGAAAAAAAAAAGAAACGCGATGTTCAGCGAAAAAAAGGTGAAAAAAAAAATGATGGAAACCACGGACAAAAGTTGAGAAAAAACATTAAAAGAAAATAAAAACTCAATATCTCTTTCAGAAATTTCACTTCAGTTGTGTGCTTATAAAGGTGAGGCACATAATTTTATTGTTTAATATTTTTTTTCTACTCTTATAGTAAACACTTTCTTACGTACATTTTACTTAATAAGTAAAACAATTCTTACACAGAAGTATGCGTAAAGAATACTAACGCACAGTCGTACGTTATAATGCATTGTGTATCAATCAAATTCGGTTTTAAACCGCTCAACTCGCGAGATTTCTGGGCATCGCGTTACCTTTGCTTTGATTTTTTGGCAATTTTTATTTTTTATATTATTCGGTGACTGCAACATTATTTGAGAGTTGACGTCCAAATCGGTAATAATTATTAGTATTCGTTGATAGTGATCTTTAGTGTCATTTTAAAAATAGTCTTAGAATACGTATAGTACACTACTCGAATGGAAATTTGCTTATTACAAATTCGTTTGATTATTACCATTCTCGTTATGTAACATACTATTGTGAACTGTGTTTATCTTTGAAGATTAGATTTGGTTAGGTTGGGTTAGTTGTGCAATCAACTTTCGGTTAGTGTCACTTAGTCTCCTTATTTTAGTCATTTCAACCGGTTCCGATACGTTATAATCAATTTCAATAGATTTGGATAGTTTGGGCTAGTCGTCAAATCAACTTTGGGTTAGTTTCACTTAGTCTCAACTTATTTTACTTATTTGAGCCGGTTCCGATACGTTATAAACCATTTTAATTGATTTGGTTAGTTTGGGTTAGTCGGCGATTCAACTTTCGGTTAGTTTAATTTTTGTCAACCTATTTTAGTCATTTGAAGCGGTTCTGATACGTTATAATTAATTTTAATAGTTTAGGGTTAGTTTAAGCTAGTCGTCCAATCAACTTCCGGTTAGTTTCACTTAGTCTCAACTTATTTTCTTCCTTTGAACCGGTTCCGATACGTTCTAATCAATTTTGATAGATTTAGTTAGTTTGGGTTAGTAGTCCAATCAACTTTCGGTTAGTTTCACTTATTCTCAATTTATTTTAGTCATTTGAAGCGGTTCCGCTATGTTATAATCAATTTTAATAGATTTGGTTAGTTTGGGTTAGTCGTCTAATCAACGATACGAAAATTTGGTAACGCGAGACGAAAACATAAACCATGTCGTGCTGCGACCTTGAAAAATCACTCTCATGAAACCAAAGAATTATTCACTTCAAAGAGGATAGAACGCGACAAATTAATAAACTCTGTGTTAAACTGTTAAATCCTAAAAGATAACTACTATTCATAATACATTTCTAATAAAGTAAAAATTAATTACATGTTTTATCGGTGTATAGTATTTCTTTTCCCTTCATTACTTTTCTCTCAGTGTATTAAACCGGTCATCTGTCACATATGACAAATTGAACTTGGCTCTCCAACATCAAACGTGCCGACGGCCTTTGTCGCTTCTCTGCGGTTGTTATTCTCGGGCTAGAGTACAGATTCGGAGTCGGCAAAGTTGTGTTTATTGCGTGAAATAGTTATTTGTGTATTTAGAGCGCAAAGTAACGGATTGCCGCTTGAGAAAGAATGTTACTGCGCGACGCGTAGCGGAGCGCAGTAATCTTTGGAAAACGGCAATCTTACTTTGCGCTCGAAAAACACACAGAACTTTTTCTACAGCCGTATTTTTTAAAATTAAATCCACATTTTTCTCTCTATACTTATTCTGAAATTTGCGAATGACTGTCAGTTTTGACATATTATGTTCGGGCTTCGGGCATATTTAGAACAGGATTGTCAGCAACAAACTGTAACAAACGCACGACTGTCATTTATTTATCTTCGGTTTCCATGACCATTCAGCACACTAGATGGAAAAAGTGAGAATTTCCTTTTCCATGTTCGCGCTAGAGCGCAAAATAAGGATCCACGGCATTAGTCGATTTTGCGATTTCATTTGAATTTGGTATTTATTTATTTTGCGCGCGGCTGTAGAAAAATTAAATATAATGAGTGGTATTCGTAGTGGAATAAGTCGCTGTGCGGCAATAAAGTGTACAAACAATTAAAAAAACTGTAATTTTAGTTTCTTTAGGTTCCCACGAGATGTGAGAAGGTATGTAGATAGTTACAGATTTTTATCGAAATAACAATATAAAGTATTTATAATGAAAATTGGAAATAACAATAGTGGCTTAGATAACAAAACCAGTAGGTAGATTATTTTGCTAGTGTCAAGGTTCTGTTTGTCATACCTAATTTCACATTTTGTCGATTTAAAAAAAAAGCAATGAAACATTATGATTATTATGAACTAATTCTACGTAAGACTTTCATTTCGTTTAAGAAACCATACATTAAATGATTCATTTTTATATATAAAGGAAATTAATTTTATTTTTACAAAGCACAATTTTGGGTGCAATCATGTGGTAGGGAAGATCTGCTAGAGCGGTTAGACAAATTGCACACCACGTCTTATCGGTTATGCCAAGTTCATTTTGAGGATAAAATGTTCTTAAGCAATTTACGGAATCGGCTACACAAAGAGGCAGTTCCCCGAATATTTCCATCAGTGAAAGGGTCTTCCAAATCAACACCAATTGTTAGTCAATCTATAACGACAGCTATAAGCTTGGATATACATTCGACAGGTAAAGTTGAATAATTTTTTGCCTACATTATTTAGTACTTATTTTAGCTCTCCATGAATAAATTAGTATATTATATACTTAGATTGAGACATGAGCTATTCAGAGCACTTTGCGATATAATGTGCGAGGTTTATAATGACCTTCTCAACCGAAGTATAGTTGTCAAACTAACAAAATGAAACTTAAATGCCATTTTCCGTTTAATTATTTATTTAGTAGGTGTTTTTTTCATTACAATGATTTACCTAGAGAGGGAATTGTTAATTCTCATTAGATAAATTAATGTTGATTTCTCATGTTAGTATCCTATAAATTTAACATTTTTAGAATTTGTAAAATAGATATTTATTTAATTGTGGAAAGTGATACTTTTCGCACATAATAGGTACAGGGTTATCCAACGAGGACTAGACAAGGCGATTTTTTGTCTTTCTCTCTACTTTTATTAAAAAAAAAAGCTGAAATAGCCATCTTATGTAATTTTCTCCCGCGAATTGGGATATGTTCAGCAAAAAACAATTGAACATCAAATAAAAGCGCTAGGGGTCACTTTGATATTTTTTTAAATGGAACACCCTGTATATTACTACATTTTTGGACTCTCTACAAAAATCTAAACACATTTTGTGTATAATATTCTATACCTATCTTTAGCTGTTTACCAAATATTGACAGTTGAAAGTCGGGTATTTTGACACTTTGGCAGGCTCTAAAATCTAAACCACACAAGATCAAAGAAAACGGTTTGCACATTCCTATCTTAAGTTTTCATAAACTATCGAATGACAGTATCTTCGAATTTAATCTGCGGATAAAATTAACCGGAACTATAAACCTCCGGTTAAATTCAAAGTTACTATCATTCGATAGCTTATGAAAACCCAAGATAGGAATATGCAAACCGTTTTCTTTGATCTTGTGCGGTTTAGATTTTAGAGCCTGTCAAAGTGTCAAAATACCCGACTTTCAACTGTCAATATTTGGTAAACAGCTAAAGATAGGTATAGGATATTATACACAAAATATGTTTAGATGTATGTAGTCATATACAGGGTGTTCTATTTAAAAAATATATAGAGTAGGCTTGTATGTCAGAAAATTCTTAGCGTTTTGTTTTATATGTAACTAAAAAAAAACTTGGCTACCATCCCTACATTTTGCTTTTTTCTTTACCTTGATATCTTTAAAAACAAAAAAGTTACAGCGAATCAAAATGTTATCAAGATAAATTCAATACAATACAATATTGAGAAAATTTTTTTATACATATATAGAAAAGTGCCATCTATAGAATAGAAAAAAGTCCTGTTTCCAGATGTTTGAAGAAAAATATATTTTTCTACTCCTACACTTTAATTGCTATATTAAAGCTGGGTTCGGGTATTGAAATGGAGTTGGAGTGGAGTACGAGTGGATTTTCGGGCACGTGATCTTGGAGCGTATGGAGTCAAAATGTATAGTCGAACGATTCGGAGTTGTTGGACCTAGGAACGACAGATTACTGACGGATTCAAGACAGCTGTTTTCTGTTTTCAATTTTAATTTGTAGGAAAAGGGTTTTTTAAAGAGAATTCGGACACAATGTTTGCTCAATTACAAATTTTATTAATGTTTTGTTACATAGTACCTGTTACTCATCAAATATAACCTGCCTCGTCTACAACAGGAAAATGCGGATAATTACTTATTTCCATATCTTTATAATCTTGGACTACACATGGCCACAAAATTTGTGCATATGACCCAAACAAATTTCAAATTCTCGAGAAACAAGATACAAAATGAAAATCGAAAATGACACTTCTCGCTCGATTCTCAAACTACGCACGCTCACTCCAAAATCTTCCATCTGCGAGTGCTGGTATAATGACCACAAAATTTATGCATATGACCCAAACAAAATTAAAATTATCAAGAAACAAGGCACCTTCTCGCTCGACTCTCAAACTACGCAGGCTCACTCCAATATCTTCCTTCTGCGAGGTGGAACTTTTAGAGTAAACTCTTTTTACCCCACTCCGTAATAGTCGAACGCTGAAAGAGCTACTCCATTTGCACGAAAAGCTTTACCCGAACGGCTGGAGTATTTTAGGTATGCACGGAGTGAATGAATGGCATGAGCATCCCGAACGCGCCTTAAATATTTACTGCCAGTATCATAATGAGACTTATTATGATATTGACGTTTCATTATGATGATAACCAATCAAAATGCAACACCAGAGCAATATTCGGTCAATATCAAAGATTGCCATGATCACGACATTTAAAATTTATCAATTTTGACGTTAATTGTTACTATTTGCTTAGGAAATTTTAAAAGATAAAGTACTTATTTTTTTTACTAAGATTGGCCGTAGAGAAAATAAAGATTTGAACTCACATTAAATGGCTATTAAGACGCTCGCATTTCGTAATTCTCATACTCGTGTATTATGTACACATAACTTTTTTTTAAAGAGACAACCAACGCGATACCAATGTACTTACTTCATTTTGACCTTACATAATAAATTCACGTACACATGCAGAGCATTTAAAAAAAAGCCCAGCTTTATTTCCGAATGAAATAGTTTTCTTGTAACAGTTACACCCTTGATTCTAAAGAGTTTTACAACGCTAGAATACATAGCTTCCGGCGATAAAAATGCTCGACCATGTTGTCAGTCCGGTGTAGGTATAGAACGCTTTCCTGGTTCCCAAGAATGAATCAGATATCACAACTAAATAATAAATATTTAGTTCTTTTTGCAGAAATATGTCATATTTTGTTTATAAAAAATATGCATGCTCTTTCCGCTAAAAAAAATAAAACATGCCTTACTCTAGGGACATAAAAATTGCAAGTCCGGTCCCATTGGAGGGGGTTTCTGTTTCTATGCGCGTAAAAGTTTATTATTTTTACAACATAGGAACGAAGCGAGAGTGGGCTTGCTGTATGTTATGTATGCTGTGATAAAGCCATAAGATCTGCAAAATGTGAAAAATCACTATATACAAATAGTGAGTAGTGAGTATCATAGAAGATAGTCAGGAACAATTAGAATGATTTTTCGGCTATTGCTCACTCCATCAACGCTAAATAATAGTAATATGTTTAAACATGTTAATAATCCTGATAGAAATATCGTCGCGGCGCCATTTTCGAACATGCATAATTTTGCTGGTTATCTAAAATTTAGAAATGGAAGATCGGAATATTTACCAGAAATAACTACAGAGTTAAACAAAGAGCCAGCAAAAATGAACAAGAAAATAAAATTAAAATTATTTTAGACTGGTCCATATTAAAACAATATTATTCAGCCGCAAAGGTGTAAATTATATAAAAGTTGCTACTTTTTAAAAAGGAAGTTAATAGAAAGTAAACTACTGTCCAATAAATCTTTCGTTCCATAAGCAGCGGTAATGATCATATTGGTTGTTCAATATTTTTTGAGTAAGTTAAGTCGAAAATCATGAAGTTGTGATGTGAGATGTTGCGAATTTACGGAACATTAAAGGTGAACATGGTGGTTGTTAGAAAATATCATCGAATGTCACATGCAGTGATAAATGGTTTAACATTTCATAAAGGTTGTGGTTTCAGGAAATGATTTAAAGAACCTGTATCAATGTAACAAAATGTTCTTTCGATAACTCGGTCTCTGAATTCGAGTTGTGTTATTTCACTCTCGAAGAAAGGCAGGATTTCAAAAATGCGATGATATGTGATACCTATATGTGAACGTCATTTCGACGAGATTACCAAAATGAAAGATCATTGCCGCATAATGTAGAAAAAAGGTTTGGTGCCGCACTTGTAATTTAAATTATACATCACTCAATTGTATCTACATTACATTCCATAATTTAAGAGGTTATGGTTGTCACATGTTTATAAAACGGTTGTGCCGATACGGAGATAAAATTGACGTAATAACTCAAGGTAGAGAGAAGTACATATTATCATTTCCCGAGAATATGCACGATTATGCCGCTACCGTTGGGAGGGACAACAAAAAGGAAAAAAATTAAAGATCTCGTCAGTTTTAATTTTTATTAACAGCGTTGGGAATTTTAGGCAGAGTTTTCAGAGGTGGATAAGTTTAGAAATATTTCCTGATCTATGGCATCTAAATGGCATTTTCCCTATAATTTTATGGACTGTATTGAAAAAATTAATTATATTACCAAACTAACACAAATTCGATATGTATTTTATAAACATTGGGCCAGTTACTAAGATCAAAAAGGTATACAAAATTGTGATATTTTTAATGATTTTTTTTAAAATAATATTTGGGGGGGGGGGGGGGGGGGATAAAAAGAATAATAAAGTTAGTTTTGCAATCTGTTCTGGCCCCCGGAACATTTCTAAATTAACAAAAAATTTAAAGGAACCTGGGCACTGAACATGGAATTTTGGCTCTATGTAGATTTAAAAAAAAAATTGTTAGGTTATTTTTAAGGCGTAAAGAGGCAACGCTTAAATAGACTTTCAAAGTTAAATAAAGAGGAGACCAACGCTATTTATAAAGAATATTTAAGATTTAGAAAAGTTTGAGGCATTTATTATGTTAATTTTTACTCGTCCAACGCATCTTACAAGAAGTGACCACATTGGTCATTGGCCTCTACATACCTACAGATAACAGAGAAATATGCAAAAGACCGCATAATGTGTGGTAAATGGCAAAGTGCACTTTTGCTACATAAAGAAAACAAGTGTTTCAAAAGTTTTCATCAACCATTTTAAAACAGAATTTGCTGTGAAATGTTTTTTTACATTTTTTCCATAATTCAATGCACATGAGCACAGAAAATATAGTTTGTGTAACTATATTTTCTGTGACATGGGTATATGTATTAGTCTAAAATTAGTTACTCATTTATTTTATATTTTAAAGATAATTCGGGATGGTTAGTTATTACTACGGATATTTTTGGCTACTCTGTTAGCAAAATGCTAGAGCCAACATGAGATATTTATAGCGTTAGGAAGGATGGAAACCCTCACTGATAACACGGATATCTTGAAGGGTACATCAGCAATAAAATCGTTAATGCCGAGGAAATTCAAGGTACAGTGACCGAAATAAAATTTCGTACACTGAGGTTAACATTTTATGTCAATTTTGAATATTTTGGTAAACTGTGCCTTTTACCTTTATCTCACCTTTATACCTTGCATTTCTTACTTCACTAATAACAGAAAAAAGGTTATAATATAAAATAATTTATTCGAAGAAAGTATTCCTATACAAATGGTAGTTGATGGAGTTGGAAAACTAAAAAGCACTATACAAGACCGCAAAACAAAATAGGAAAATATAGGGTCATTGGATAGAAGGGCAGGAAGTGGTAGAAGAAAATTTTAGAAGAAAAATCAGGATAACAATATACAATAAGATACAACTTCAAAATTAATTACAAAATAAATTATTCAAATAATAAAAAAAACATTGGTATAATCTTAGATTAGTTTCCTTGTCTAAGTATTTAATATTTAAAAACGGATCTATTTTTTGCACCCAATAGGTTTAAACGTCTGGGTATTGATGCCACCAGCATTTGGGCATGACGAACATTGTAATTATTCCAGGTGTTTTTAATTTTGTTCCACAAATCACGTAATCACGATTGTTTTCTGGATGGAAATCATGTTTTTTTTTAAATTTCTTTCACGATATATCCCCAAACGTTTTCAATTGGATTGATATCAGAGCTTCTTGAGGGCCAAGGTAACAATGAAATGTTATTTTCCCGAATCCAGTCCGAAACTCTCCTTGCTGTATGGACGGGGCAGTTATCATGCTGGTATATAAAATTTTCTTGTTGAAATCTATTGTTTGCCGATGGCAACATAACGTTTTAAAGGATGTGTATATAAGCTTGGCTTCCTCGAATATTGTGACATATAGAGGTCATATACCCCCATACATTAACAGAAAATCTTCCACTTGTTTTATTATGGGTGGTATATCTTTCTTCATACCGTGTATTTGGCGGCCTGGTACACTCTAATCTGCCCGCTATAATAAGACTGAAAAATCTTCTCATCGGTAAATACTACCTTAGTCCAAAAATCCATACCTTGCGGTAAGTATTCCATCGCAAACTCCATTCTTTGCTCTATTCATATCGGTCAAAAATGGCGTTTTAGCAGCTATTCTGTTCTTCAAGTCCGAATTTTTTTTTGTACGATTTCTTGCCGTTCTTACTGTCCCAGGAAAATTAGTTTGGTTATGTGCTGCTTTCTACTGCTGTCTGAAATGGATTGTTTCGCAAATAATCTATTAGATCATTATATTGATTTTAATTTTTTTCTGCCATTTCCAGCCCTTCTATCCAATGACCCTGTATTTTCCCATTTAGTTCTGAGGTTTTGTATTATAGTGCTTCTAGGTTTCCCAACTTGCTCAGCT